>JAWQFJ010033619.1:305000-310000 GCA_034096865.1 Theodoxus fluviatilis
AGAGAGAGAGAGAGAGAGAGAGTACAAAAGAGGCGTGAAACCAATTACGACCCCAGCCATTCAAAGTTTTACAGTAGGCTTATGTACTGAAATGCTTTGACTCTCACCAGAAACACAGATTGTGAGCGGTAGGCATTCTCCGATAATGCCTGACAGCCTATTTCAGTCAATCACCGATAATGCCTGAAAATTTTCCGTCATTACCGGAGTTGCCTGATCAAACCAGGTTTTTACCGTGAATGTCTAAACTTTCAGGCATTCTCGGAAAATGCCTGATTTCCCGATTTGGCTGTAACATATATACTCCCACGGTTTAGTGTCCACCAAGAGCAGAGGTGCATCATTTAGCAACTCTGTACGACTCATATACAAGTGCAGTCTTAATCCCTCCATGTAGAGGGCGAGACGGGGAGAGGGTTAAAGACTGGTCATGATGTGGAGACGGGTGGTGAGGTAGATAAGTGAGAAGGTAAGAATATTTATATTGCTAAGGCGGAGGTGTTACTATGTTTTCTGTTTAAACACACTGTTTATACCAAACTCTCTAGTGTAATTTTATTTTTCCCCTGGTCTCTTCTACTTACATAACTATGAAACTTTTGTTTCGAGTTTTTTTATAATTTGATGCCGAATTGCATGAAGGCAAAATGTAATATTTTGGATATCAAGAACTGCGAGTAACGATTCGTGATTCGGTAGTACATTGCCTTTCGATCAAGTTCTCAATGCAGATTTGGAATCACTCCAAAAAGAGACAGAACTACATTTTTGGGGAAATGTGTGCTCCATTACATAGGCAAGAAATCAAACACGGAGGACGGAAGATAAGGAGATGCAAGGACTAAGCAGGACCTGGAATGGTGTGGAATTAGAACAGTTGATATCAAAGGACAGACACAAAACGAAAAGCGATGCTCCAGTAGTTGGGTGTCGTTCCGAGCTAGTCTTTGTGGCACTAGATACAACACGAATGTTAGGCAGCATGGGCGAATGCGATGTAACTGCGGGCCAGAAGTAGGCAGAATTGAACGCCCTGCGATGGGTGGAGATGGGGCTCGCAGTTGACTATCCACGTTTTACAAATGTTCCTTTGCATCTGCACCGTGAGTAACACACGCGTGAACGCAAGGCTTGAGTCTGTCCACAAGTTTTTCTGTCGTGAGATGCTCATGGAGTATGAAAGTGTTGGTCCGTTGAGCAGGGGGAAGAATAAAGAGTGATTCGAGGTTTGAATTGGGGTGAACGGTTTTTTTCTACAAAACGGGTATCTTTAAAGATAATAATCACACAGATTAAACTGGCTCTGCGACTGAGCTGGAGTTGTGGCAGGAGAAACAATCTTCTCCAGATGCCCTGCGAAATCTGCTGCCTGCAACTGGTAATGACGACCATCAGAATGTGCCAGATTGGACCATTTTGCAGTCACAAAATGCCCCCCCACCCCCACCCCACGCTTTCACGTTTCGGTTGAGCTCCGCGCGCCCTTATAGCCCCCCCCCCTCCCCCCGCTGTCACGTTCCGGTTGAGCACTTGAAACACACACCCCCCCCCCCCCGCTCTTAAAAAAGTTTGGAAACCCCCCCCCCCCCAATGAACTGATCCGCCCCTGGATTAGTCTCAGCGGCGCTGAATGAGCCTGACCAGAAACTTCAGGTTGGTTCGTTGCTCTGTGTTCATCGCTTGACGGGGCTAAACTTGAGGAGCCGCTAACAAAAGCACATGAAAAAAAAACATACAATGGCTGCAGAGAGCTGAGATCGCAGTTATTTACTCCCCAGATATGAAGTCACATGGTGACACAACCCCCCCAATCCCTCCTCCACTCATAGCTCACACAGCACACTCAGTCCTGTTACTTTTCTGACACACCCCGAACTTTGCTAAATTTCGCCATTATTTTCCTGATTTTCGATAGAAGCTTATGAGGAAATCCAAACGTCACAGTTTTACGACAAATTCTGTTTAAATTTTAATAAGAATGAGAGAGAGAGAGGCGTTTGTAGATTTGACAGGAAGTGCGCGGTCACCAACGTCAACAAATTTGAGGGCGAGAATAAAACTAATATGTCCCCGTCGGAATAAGTGCATAAGCTCATTGCTTTGCAGAGAAGCCCCAATGTATGCCATTACATGAAACGTAAAGCAACAAGTGCAGAGTGCAGATAGTTTTGTTCTGTATCTTGCGGACGTCGATGCTCATTTATGTCGATCGAAGTAGCAGACTGGAAATGTTTCGCCTTTGGACAAACACACGTAGAATCCAATTAGTTTTGTCTTCATGTTGGCACCTGTTGGTGAAATAATATATACATCATAGTTTCACGACAAATTTCGGATGCTTTAATTAAAAAGCGCGAAGGAAGGTAAGTATTTCGTACCATCGACTTGCCGCTGCTGAAGGGAGGCGCGGCGCGGACATGTGTGATGGCCAGCATCGACAAAGCTTGGGACAAAAACGATTGTGAGATAATCCGACAAAAAATCCAGAAAGTCGCTGAGACGAAACTCCAGAAAACGCAAGTGAAGCGGGTGGCAATATTTTTGTCGTAGTTGAATTTCAGCTGTTTCTTCCTCGTCCATGGGACGTGGTTTTTTTCCTGGCATCTCCGAGAGTTTTGAAGATAATCACAGCCTTAAAAAATGTGGGTTAATGTTGAAAAGTTGCAGTAATTATCGCCTTTTCATGCATTCCGAAAAGTACCATTTATGCGTGGATTGAATCGAAGGTTCAAATTTCCAGCGGGATCGTAACTGGTGCATGTTACGTGATTCTGCAATCCTCTGGTTTATCCTTTTTCTATCATTCTTACACCGATTTGAAGTCTTTGTTTTGTAATTTTTCAAGAAACTCATAACGCAACATTTTCATATCCGACTTCATGTACATTTTGCTGGATCAGGTCACAAACAGTGCAGTGACAAAAAATTTGAGACGTCACTGTCGTGGATAATGCTACTTTACGTCTGCATGCTTACACTGAGGTCATAACTTTGGATCCGACGTTTCAGTTCACTTACCAACGCTGCCAGTCAAATTTTACACCAGTTGCTACAGCGCATTGGAAATATTTCTTATACTGTAGCGCCCTTGATCTTGGTTTTCATGGTAGTCTTCTCTTCTTTTTTCAGATTCACTTATCCCCATGCGAGCCAGGAATTCCCAGTTCTCTTTGATGTTCCTTGACGTGGTGATAATTTTCATGACCTATAGATTGACAGTTGATTCATTTCGCTTTGAAGTGATGTTTATGTACTCCCCGCGTTACCAAATGCGCTTCCCCTGTAGATTGGGGGCAAGAAGTGACCCACCCTGTCTCCCTATGCGTTTCGTAAGAGGTGCAAACTAGGAAAATGTGACTTGCCTTGTTCTTGTTCTGACCAACTCATAGCATTTTTCGGGATCAATGGCCTTAAAAAGTCTACAAAGGCTGATAGGCCTCAAACCTCCATCGATCCATCCAATACCAATGCGCCTTTAATGCGGGTGTGTATTTTTCCGTCTTCTTTTTCTTCTCCTTTTCTTAAACATGGGGGTGGGGAGGTAGCGGAGGGGGGAGGGGGGGTTGTTTGTGTTCGTGTACCTGTGCGCCTTGTTTTCCGACATTTACGGTAAAAGTTTGCTTTCGAATTTTAACGACTGAATAACGCGTGTCATTAATGTGGTTTTGATGCGTACAAATCTTAAAACCGTGTTCACGCTAATGAGCATTCCTGCGGACCCATAGAGGGGGGGGGGGGGGGGAACCCTAAACAAAAAAGTCTCCATAATTTGAAACAACGCTGGTTGGGTTTACAAGATGATCCAATGGAAAACATCGCTTTTCAGTGTTAAAACTTTTGTGGAGAGCAGCAGACAAGTGCGTCCAAGCACCATGGCCACACTACTGAGCAGCCATTACAGTCTCCTGGAGAGCACGCCTTGTGTGCCTGCAGTCGTCCAAAGAGAGCAAGCAGGGTCCCTCAAGAGACCCGCAGCGCTGGAGCAGACACGACCTGCCCAAGGCCTCGCCACGCTCGACGAGCAGGTTCCGACAAGAAGGACCATGCGTGAGTGCTCTTTGCCGACAGCTTGGCTCGACACGGGGATAATCCCTCAACGATCCCGGAGCCGGTTTCCCTTTCCATGCCAGCAGCTTCGAAAAATTGAAATTAACTCAAGTGGCCGAGTGATAATCTCGTCTGGCGGCGAGGCTCGCTTGGCACTCAACAAGCGCGCTCGGCACTCTAATGACCATTAGGTGGAGCTCGCGTTAGGGCGAGGGGAAGCACGAAAAGAATCAACGCCCGGTTCCCGTATGCGGCATAACATAGTGTAGGCCTACCAGGAGCCACCGATCCAACGACAAGGCGTCGCTTTGGGCTTGCTGCCCAGTGAAAAGCCCTCTCTGATTGCACTTGGGCTCATAAATTCCGGTGGTAGTGGTGTACCACACGATCAAGAAATGAAGTGTACAACCATTTTTTTTTAATAATAGGTGGACAGCAGAGGTGTTTTCCAGCCAAATTTTAAAGGCACTATTATGCATTCACTATAAAAGTAAAACAAACTTTTTTTAATGCCTAAATGAAATAAGCTTTATTAATTCGTCAGTATAACATATCGATAGCATCATTGACTGGGACATGATTTCCAAATTACGTAGTTGGTGAACTGCATGCGAAGCACTGTAACAGCATCCCCATGAATGCAAAACACACTAAATACTAGATGTAATAAATCTGACTCATTCGTCAGCAACATAATATCTTAGGTTAGAGCATGATAATTATCAGCTTTTTAAAGTGATGAGTTGCATAGATACACACTAGCCATGTTTTGAGGCACTGTCACGGCACCACTAATAATGCAATACAGGCTGATTAAAAAGATAAAAATGCTAAGATCAGATCAGCCTTATTGATTCTTCAGGGATATTGTTCTAAGACTAAACAAGTTTGAAGGGTTGGGAAGTTCCTGTAAATATTTTTTCGTCTTTTTGCTTTGGCCCGTCGTAGACGTT
>JAWQFJ010033619.1:315000-400208 GCA_034096865.1 Theodoxus fluviatilis
CCAGTCATTGTTTCACAGCTAAGGGGAGGTAATATAATTACTCCCCTTGGATTGCCTCACCACAACTTTGTACTTTGAAATGTGTTACAATTATGCACATATTCACGGCTGCACTTTTGCTCTGTATCAACATCAATAACCTGTTTTTTGTGCTGCAATTGCTTTATAAAAGTGCATGTGCTCATGTCTGCAGTCATGCATTGTATCAATGTGGGTGGAGATCCTCTGATGTGCACATCCTTAGTATATCATTGCCACTCTTGCCGTTGGACCTCATGTAAGTGTTTGTGAAGTTAAAAGAAATGTTCTCAAACTTATGGGTGAAGAGAAATGTTGAGTAATAATGAGGGTGTTCATCATTAACATCTGATTGAAAGTAACTTGCTGAAAAGGAAAGTGATGGTAATCATGGATTGTTGTAAATACCTATTCTGGTGTTGTTTCTAATGCTAATTGATATAAGGGAGAGACCAGAGTAGCTAATGTGTGAAATGATCTCATGGGCTGTTGCTACTAGGCAGTGTCCTGTCTTGTGTTGTACCTATTCATGTGTGCAGACTTGCACTATTCTTTCATGAATAAAGTCATTTTGATATGAATGATCTTTTTTCGGCGCCATTCATCACATTACAAGAATATCCTTATGGTGTGACATCACACACACAGAAAAGGTTAGTTTTGAGGGAAGCTTTGAAAGAGGCCAAGCATGGAGATGACTTCAGAGACTAAGGAAGTCAACTGCATAGTTTTGTCCTACGACACTGAAGGACCGGTAACCGTAACCTCTCATTCTTCATTGCGGAAGTGTTAGAAGTCGTCTGTCTGATGACCGAAGACTCCTCGTAGGCTGGTGCTTTTTGTTGAGTTCTATGAGGTAGGCCTCTGCTGGACCTGTTCCACATTTGAAGACCATAGAAGAGTCTTAAATTCCATGCGCAGGTAAACTGGAAGCTAGTGAAAATCGTGAAGCACTGGAGTCATATGACCCCTACCTTGGCGGTCGCTTCCCCAATCCTGCAGCTGAGTTCTGGAGACGTTGTAGCTTCTGTATTTCACCAGTAGTTGATGCAGCCCAAAGACTACTGCAATAGTCCAGAACAGGATGAGGGTCACAACCAGAATTGTGCAGTTTTCTCTGTCAGTCAATCTCTGACACTCCGGATGTGTTGAAGATGCATGTGTTCAGCGATATTGGGGATCAGCTGATAAGCTTTGATGTATCATTACACCTAGGTATTTCTCGCCAGGGGGGGGGGGGGTTGGGGGGTTATATTGGCATCAGCAATAAGAATGCCAGTGTCTATAATTTTCTGTTTTTCTCTATACCAACCAGGATGACTTCCGTTTTCTCCTCATTTAGCTTGATGTGATTGGTCAACACCCACCTCTTGATGTCACTACAACAAAGTTGCACTGCAGCTTATTTGCTGCAAAGGCTGCCTCGTCTGGTTCAGTTGCAGCATAGATCATGGTGTCATCAGCGAAGATCTTATCCACAACCCACAAGGAGCTTTTATTTTAGAAAGGAAATCCTCTCTTTCTATTGCTATGCAACACTAGGATATGATGTTTAAAACTTTCACACTTATAGGATTTGTTTAATTCCTTGTGGTTTTTACATGTAAATTTAAGTGCCTATATAGTTTTGGGGGACAAAAACTTCCTTGCTGTGTTACTTGAAAAAAAAGGGAGTGGGGTGGGGGGATCTGAACCTTAGAGAACAAGAAACTTCATGAGAAGCGAGACGACTAATGGTTCTCAGAGGAAGAGCCCCCCCCCCCCCCCCCCCCCCCAGTCTTCAAGTGTTTCGGCCCTGTCTTTCCGACACTCTCGGGGGGGGGGGGGGGGGGGGGGCTCCACACCTGGGTCATAGTCCCAGGTTCCCGTCAGTCGTCAGGCACACTGTGCGATGGTCTGCCTTGCCTTAGCGCAGAATTTAGAAAGAAGGAAGCCCCTCCACCTAACATGTCCCCTATACTGCGTAAAGAAATCATATTTACACCAAACAGATACACTATATTTAAGGCTCATATACTTATGAAATACGTGCATTTGAAGCACCAGTTTCTGTCTTGCACCATAGTTGTGCAGTAGCTGCTCACATGAACTCCTTGTTCCCTCCTTTCCATTTCTTTCTGGGTGGCTTTTCATGATACAGAGGCTCTGTACTGGTGAGAAATAGATCAAATGTAGGGGGGGAATGGGGGTGGGGGGGGGGTTATTTTCATGTTATACTCACTTTAGCCCCAAAAACATTTCTCTGTGCATTTCCAGGCAAAAATTGATTTGGAATAACTTTAAGACATACATTTTGTAACCTATGTGTGGAAAATTACGTCCGTTCAGTTAGAAAAACTGACACTTTGCTCTTTTGTTTATGATACCAATTCCAAGCGCAACCTCAACATTCTATATACTGGCAGAAAGCCTGTCGACTGCTCAACATGAACAGTTATCAAGGTTATATAAATATGATCGTTTTAGGCAATGGGAAGGTTTTTTATTTTTATTTTCAGGAGTCATATCATAAGTGAATATTTGGAAGCATTCTTGTGTTTTATTGTGATTTTCTCGGTTTCCTACATTTTTTAATGTACCTGAACTTTGACCCACCGTTGCTCCACTACTTTTAGCTTAATCTTTACGATATTTTTATGAGTAGTCTTCACATAGTACTCTAGTGAATTACAGAGATAATTTTTTTAATACTTCGAGGTGGGCGTGAGAGGAACAGTGTCCATTGGTTTTCAGCAGTTTTCCAGTTATTTCACCCTTGCATGACTGAAATGTCCAGAAATCAACTTTCTGAATAAAAACATCTTAAATTTTTTTGCAATTCACATTGCCTTATATTGAAGTCTTAGCTATAAAAATCTGGAAACATATCAAAAGAGCATATTGTCAGATCCGAGGGCCAAAATTTGATAAATATACAAACAAAAGTTCAAGATGGCTGCCTTTTGCAATGGTTAGAGATATATTTGCATTTCCATTTCATTTTGAAAATACATCTTACACGATGGATTACTCATGGTGATAGTCCAATACAGTTTGAGATAAGTGTTTTACATTTCCATTGTTTTCACCAGTGCACAACTTTAATAACCCTATGATGTATGCATGACACAGCTAAAAACTGTATGGTGAGCATCTTTGCACAAGTAAGCAATAGTTCTTGGGGCTAGGTATGGCTGCTTCTCCCCACGGAAACTCCTAAAAGTGCCCCAGCAGAGATCAAAAGCCATTGTAAATGGATGCAACTATTAGATTTAGTTTTTTTTTTCTCCTTGTGGGCTGGCCTATGCAAATTGAAATTTCTGTGGGGGATATCAGTAGTTGGTTGTCTGGAGGCCTACATAAATGAAGTAGTCACCTGGTCAGTGTCTGAACAGAAAGGACGTGTGCTTCTGGTCAATACGATACACAACATGTCAGGGACCACAACAACATTTCAACTGTATCCAAGGTGCCAAAAGTGTCACAGTTTGAAATTGTTTTTACATTACCTGCCCATCTTTATATGAAATAGATTAGTAGACAACTTCAGAGATTCCAAAAATGCAGTTAATCCAGTTTCCAACTTTGCATCCCATTCCTTTTTTTAGGGTGAAGTGGAGGGGTGGGGTGGGGGTAGGTGGGAGGGTGGGAACACAACAAAACTGAACGGCTTTTCCATTCACTGCTTTTATTCAACCTTGAATGCAACAAAAACACATACATCCAGAAACATATTAGCATTCTTTCAAACCCATCCAATCACCAGAATCCATAATCACTCACAGAAAGGAAGAAATGCACTAGAAGGGATGGTGAGAGTGAAAGGTTATGAAAAGATGTCGAAGGACAACATGATACACAATGCAAAGGCATGACTTTCTGGTAGCGCATAACATTAGCACACATATCTCTTGCTGTCAAATTAGCTGCCCAATTAAAATGTAAAAGTTAACTTCTCAGACTGCCACATTCTCTCATCTTGTAGAAAATACAATTGTTAACACTACAAAGCCATTCCCACAAGGTTTTCAATGTCTCATCTTTGCAGAATCCAACAACAGCATCACATAAGAAAAGATATTGTGGTTCAGTTGAATAACTTCAAGATCAAGCAGCTCTGTGGCCACCCACAGAAGAGTTGCTGTTTTCTACCTGGCTATTTGAAAAGAGAGGTCTCAAGGAATATGCAAGTGAAACACTCTCATGAACACTACAGTCACTTTTGCAGTAACATTTGCTGTCCATGCAGGTGCTTCCAACAACAGTCATCCATGCAGAGAAGTCTTCTCAATGCTGGCTCTATTTTTCAATAATGGAATGTCCTGGGGTTGGGGGTGGGGGGGGGGGGGGGGGGGGGGTTGGGGGGGGGGGAGATAAAAAAGAAAAAGAAAAAGATAACACTGAAGAAGTACGAGGAGCATGCCTCCTCCATGGCACTCTACTGGTGGAGATGTCACCATAGCACACGCATCAGCCACAGCAGCACAAGTTGCTGAGTCATTTAGCAATTATCTGTCACTCTTTCATCTCTCCGTTGTCCATCTTCCTCCTCCTTCTCATCTTCTTCCTCATCCTCTTTGTCTTCCCCATACTCCTCTTCAGAGTCACTTGGGGGAAGCATATCCTTGGGAATAAGTTCATCTTCTTTTTCCTTCAAATTGGGAGTTTTGAAGCTCTTTGGCCTGAAACAAACAAACAAACAAAAACCATGACGATTGAATGAAACTAAAGTTTTTCAGACAGCAAGACTAATAATTTCTTATTCAGATTACAGAAATTATATATTATTCCTGAATGAATGCTTCATGTGCTGATGAAAACAAGCATGCATCATTGAAATCTCTAATGCTTGCACAAGCTTCACTAAAATATTATACACAGGTGTATACATGCACACACAAACACACACACACAAACACACACACATATACTCTTTCACAGTATAAAACACATAATTATCAACACATGTTCATGCATTCAAGGAAACAAAATCCATCTTAAAAACTGCTCAGTGGCATGTATGTGACCGTACCACATGTTTTCTTCTTGAATGTACTTGATTTGCTCTGGGTACAAGATCCTGGTGATCTCTGCTTTCACTTTGTTTCCTTCCTCTATGGGGTTTACCACCACATAGTCGCCTGAAACAGTCATGAGTACAACACAACACATCAAGCTTTGCACAACACTTAAGTTTGAATGATCAGGAAATGTAGTCTAACCGAACCGAATGTTTAATGAATGAATGAGCAAATGAATGAACAAACGAATGAACAAATGAATGAATAAACAAATAAATGACTGACTGACTGACTGACTGACTGACTGACTGACTGACTGACTGACTGACTGAGACTGACTGACTGAGACTGACTGACTGACTGACTGACTGACTGACTGACTGACTGAGACTGACTGACTGACTGACTGACTGGGCAGAGGTGGATGGCTATACAAAGAACAAACAAATCAATCAATTTATCAATAATTAATCAATCAATCAATCAATCAATCAACCAACCAACCAACCAACCAACCAGTCAAGCAATCTGTTGGTTGGAACACCTGCAATGCTCTAAATCCAATTTAAGGGAGATAAAGTACCTGTGCATTGTTTTGGGAATAACCCTTAATCACAGATTTGGGCGGGGGGGGGGGGTAAAAACTTTCTGCAGATGTCCAAAGAATGCATATCAATGTTTTAAATAATGCTTATTACACAGATTTCATAAACATCTGTAATATAAATGAGACCTTGTACAATTCTGAAGCCTGAGTCTTTCAGAATAATTGACAAGATCTATGCTACACCTGCAATGAAAGAGGCATTTCATTAATCAGTTTAGGGTTAATGGGGAAACAAAATTAATGTGCAGATTTACAATTCATAACATTTGAGATACAATGTGATGCATCTGATAAATAGAGATAAAGAAATACTAGGCACTGCATTTTGGGCAGTGCACTGGATATGCAACATCAATGATGCATACTTGACCTGCATGTGTGCAGATGTGCACTTTATGGGCATACATGTGAGTGAGTGTGTGTGCAAGTGAGAGAGAGAGAGAGAGAGAGAGAGAGAGAGAGAGAGAGAGAGAGAGAGAGAGAGAGAGAGAGAGAGAGAGAGAGAGAGAGAGAGTGAGAGACAGAGAGTGGAGTGGAGTGGAGTGGAGTGGAGTGGAGTGGAGTGGAGTGGAGTGGAGTGGAGTGGAGTGGAGTGGAGTGAGTGAGTGAGTGAGTGAGTGAGTGAGTGAGTGAGTGAGTGAGTGAGTGAGTGAGTGAGTGAGTGAGTGAGTGAGTGAGTGAGTGAGTGAGTGAGTGAGTGAGTGAGTGAGTGAGTGAGTGAGTGAGTGAGTGAGTGAGTGAGTGAGTGAGTGAGTGAGTGTGAGTGGGTTGGAGTGGGTTGGAGTGGGTTGGATTGGAGTGGAGTGGAGTGGAGTGGAATGGAGTGGAGAGAATGAATGAGAGAGAGAGAGAGAGAGAGAGAGAGAGAGAGAGAGAGAGAGAGAGAGAGAGAGAGAGAGAGAGAGAGAGAGAGAGAGAGAGAGTGTGTGTGTGTGTGTGTGCGGGCACATGTGCAGGTGCATGCATGCATGCATGCAATTGCGTGTATTGATCAACTGTTTGAGAGTCACCATCAATATGTTTTTGTATATGGATTTACCTACTTTTGTCACTTTGTCCATTTACCATTCCTTTCATCTATCCACCCATCCTTCCATCTATTCATTCACACATCCATCCATCCTTACCATTTTTGATCCAGATGTTTTTCCTGAACTTGGTGGGCATGCTGACTAGAAACTTTTCCCCTTCAGGTGTGACCACTTCATGCAAGTTGCTTCCCCTTGAGGCAGTCACCTGAAATCCACCAGAGAAAAATGTGTCTGTCACTGAGCCAATCACCATCATCATCATCATCTTGCAAGTATGTTTCCCATAGCATTTGCCTTTTAAGAGTTGTGTAGGTAGACAAGGTAAGTTTAATTCTTAGCCCCAACCCTCACAGAATCATGACGTCAGGAAATCATCCACTCAAATTGTCATAGGTGCTATTTATCCTCTGTACAGAATTCTCAGACTCTTCTTTCAAGTT
This sequence comes from Theodoxus fluviatilis, assembly GCA_034096865.1. NCBI lineage: Eukaryota > Metazoa > Mollusca > Gastropoda > Cycloneritida > Neritidae > Theodoxus > Theodoxus fluviatilis. The sequence goes on from JAWQFJ010033619.1 coordinate 322,097, forward strand.
TTTATCAGAGTCTACAAGCAAAAGAAACTGGGATTTTTTTTTTAAATTCTATTATACATTTTTTGACATTCTTCTTATTCATGTCACATTTTGCAGAGAAACATGAAACCAAAACCATACTTAATCTTTCAATGTAAAATGTACTGCTCATTGCTGCTTTATTATTATTATTATTATTATTATTATTATTATTATTATTATTATTATTATTATTATTATTATTATCCCTTTATTCACAACTTTTAGTCAGTTGATCTTGTGTCTGGCCCTTGGTCTTGGAATGCAACCCGGATTCTGGGAGGTCCAGGGTCTTTCAGAGGATGTGGGTTCTGGCGAGGAGAGCAGCCTTCACTAGAGCTGCTCGTACTTGCTTACCAGGGACTTTCTCCAGGTAGTTGGGCAGTTCAGGAGTGGTGCTGTTTATTATAATAATAATAATAATAATAATAATAATAATAATAATAATAATAATAATAATAGTTGCTGCTGTTGTTGGTGGTGGTGGTGGTGGTGGTGGGGGGGGTGTTGGTGTTGTTATTATTATTATAAACATTTCAAATATATATGTACTCAAGTATCCTCTTCCTTGCATCCTCACCTGCACAATTTTCTCATCACCCACTGGGACAGCAAAGGTTTCCAGAACCTCACTGATGACATGCTTTCTCTTTGTAGCTTTCGACATGGCTGACAATTACACCTGCAAGAGAAAGGTAAAATCAACATTGACAGTCACAAAACATCATGCTTGATGACATCGACAATTTGAATGATGTTGAGAGTTGAAACTAAAACTAATAGGTGCTCATCTCTTTGAAGAGATTACAACATCAAAACAAACAATACCCTGGCATTCAGAGGATTACTAGCTTATAGAACAAGCAGAATGGTACATCTAACGGTTCCTCTACAACCACTGTTATAATCCTCTTGTCCAACATAAATCAATAAAGACTGCTCTCTTCAAAACAGCATGTCTGATAGTGCACTATCACATCCATATTTCCATCATCATCCAAGAGCTGGTTGTTATCATTCTTTGTAAGAAACGTGTTGCATCATTTATGTTTCTGCTTCGTTCACTGAAGAAGGGTGTGTGCCCGAAAGCCTTTGATTTTGGTGTTTGTCGTGGTTTTTTTGTTTTTTTGTAAGAAACTATGTAAACAACATCACTGCCTTGTTTGTCACACCAATGCAATGCATACATTCAAGCTAATAATGATCATTATAATAGTAATCGTAGGCTAGGCTGGAAGTTTAATAGAGACATTTTAGTCACCTGAAAACCATCATCCAATGAAACATTAAACCACACACTCGCGCACTCGTGCACGCGCGCACTCGTGCACGCGCGCGCGCACACACACACACACACACACAATCCCGAAATGTCTTGTTCCAGGATGTCGCCAGTGTTAGTGATTGTCAGTAAAACGCTTCAATTTCATTCGTCGCTTATTACGGCTTAGTCATGAGCATTTACGCTATTCAAAATGGCAAAGTGAGCTCAGGTTCTAAGAAAGTTGAGAAACATTTTCCATAGATCTTCACGGGTACTGTATCACTTTCCATGTACTCCAAGAGGGCGAGCACTCTGCTACAGATCCTAAGAATGATTATAAGAACATCAAATGGAATTTAAAAAATGATCGACACAACATTGAACATCCAACCTGAATGAAATCACGTACATTAGCTGATTAGGCGATTAGCCATGATTAGGATGGATGGAAGGAGTTATACGGCCTTTCAGCCTCTGTAGGCTATGTAAGGCCATGAAGCACAAACATCACTAGAATAGTTCCAAGTAAGCGCAATTTAAGTCATGTTGTCCCTATACTCGCCTCTTACGAATCGTGTAGGGAGATCCGGTGGACGTGCATTAAAAAAGCTAGTACTAGTAGTAGTAGAGTCTAGAGATACTGACGCCGATCAATCAGTTCCATTAGTTCTCAAATACTAGAACTGTCGATGAAGACAACAACAAAATTCAACCAAAAGAAGCTACACAGTGTACGAACCGAATCGCGGAATCAACTCTGTCCAACTATTCTCGATAACGTCTTCGGCGAAATGGGAGCATATCATCAACATGTGCAATAACATCTGGAGGCCATGTTGTTTGCACAACTTCCGGTGAAGTACAAAAACCGAACCTTTCAAAAGTCGCAGTGGAAGCTTCTGCTGCTGTCAGAAACTTTAACGCAGTGTAAGTATACTATTCTGGTTGAAAATTTTAATTTCTTGCTCATAAATAATTCATCTATATTTTTAACGTAGCTATATTTTAGATAGTCGAATTGTCGTGTCCCTGGATAAGTTTTTAAGTAGAAACGGCATCCCAGTTTTCGGACCGTTTTGGGGAATTTCCCGCCCGAAATACTCGCGCCGATTCAGTAATCATCACGCGAGCTCTTTGCCTTCTTACAACGGATAAACGAAACGTATGTATTGCTTTATTCTTTGTCTTCTTGGCGTTCAAACCAATATTTACGAGCAGTATAAAGTAATCAGTCTTTATCCATTTTCTGAAAATTACAGGAAGTGTCGACAACAAAAACATTACTGATTCGAACTCTCTTCGTACCTACCACCAGTGATGATGCATTACTAGGTGATGAGTTTGAAGCATTGTTTATTCTTCCGACGTCGTTTAATCTTCATGAATCGCACATGTGATCAGTGATATCTTCTTGATATTTGCTTAAACCGATTGCTAACAAAACGATCTACTTCCACTTTAACCGAACAGACTCAGAGTACACAGACGTGTTACTGCTGTTTTTCTTTTGTTTATTCTGTACGGCACCTCCCATCTATATCAACCCAGTTCTTTTCCTCGTGTTGGTTATTTTATTGAGTGCTATGGTCTATAGGCAGTCATCGTGTTTTGAACTGTGGACTTAAACTGCCAGTTATGAGGCTCTGTGGCCGAGTGGTTAGCGCACTGGACCTACAGTCGCTTGCGGCCAGTGGGTACGGCGCTCGAAGCTGCGCGGTTCCCAGAGTTGCATCCTTGAGCAAGATGCTTAACTCGCATTGCTTCTCCCCACCCAGGAGTAAAAACCGGGTAACGTCTGCAGAATCTTCACCTTGTTGAAGGCGGCAGTCTAAAGAACGAAGTCTAACGTTGATAATAGCCCTTGCAACTCTGACTCTGTCTGACTCACACAGCAACAGATAATTTTCATTCCAGGGATGTCATGTCACGTCTCTTTTTGTTATATTGCGAGAGGAAGTTATTTGTCTAAGTTGAATGAGCACCACTTCCTGTGAAACGAATTGCTTATTCCTGCCCATGGGCCAAATGCATGTGCCTGTGCATGCATCTAAACGAACCAATTAATGTGTGTGTGTGTGCGTGTGTGTATGCATGCATGTGTTTGTGTGTGCATGTTTGTGCGTGTGTGTGTGTGCATGCACAGTTGCATGCATGCTTGTGTGTTGAAGACAAAATAAACAGGTTTGCAAAAAAAAGTTTATTGTTGATATTAAAACTGGATGAGTTGCACATGTGCTGTCATTTTGCATTAGAATTCAGTTATATGTGCTGTGTACCATATTCGGTTTAAGTGCATCTGTACTGGTGCAGGCTCACAATGAGTATTCAGTCTGATGAAAATATTCCCTGAACATTCCATACTCATATTTTGCAACCACCTTTGAGAGACAGAATGAGATTTGAGATGGAGCCTATTATCTCCACCAGAATATGAGTCATTTGCAGGATGTAGCACTGGCAGTTGGTACTATTGCTGCATTTCTAGTCACTTGACACAGGGATCCATGAAGACCTCAACCAGACGTTGATAGAAGAGTCTCTTACTTGAACATATGCTTGTTAGCATATCCCAGATCATTCTGTGAACCGGAGTCGGTAGTGATTCTGGCGCAGTTCACAATGAATGCGTAATAGACTTGACACTTCGCATTACAGCATGGTGCCAAAAATAGCTCATTCTGGATACTATTTTTTCCCCCTTTTTACAGAAATCATTTGGATGTCAAAACTTGTTCTCATTTCAACACAAACATTTTTGGGGGTTGAATAAACGCTTGTCCCTCCAGGTTTACTGGAGGTCCTACAGACTTTATCTGTCTGTGTGTCTGTCTGTCTGTCCTGACTCCACGGCTTATATCTCAACAACTACTGAACGGATTTCCTTGACATTTTGCACACTAACTGGAAGTTAGGTCCGATTGAATGTATCAAATTTTCAGAATCGAGGCTTGAAGAGAAAGTGGTTTTTTAAGGTCGTACAATCCAGAGCGCCTCCCCAAATACGCGATATATGGAATGGCGAAATTGCGTAATGTGTGACGTCATCAACAACTTTACGTCATTTGCAAGTAGAGTTTCGATCCTATATGCCAGGAGAAGAATATCGAAACACCTGGGGAGGTAGGCAATTTGATGGAATGGCGAAATTCCAACATGTGCGACGTCATCAATAACGTGACGTCAATTGCGAGGACAGTTTATAGGAGAATGAATTTAGATAGATATGTCCTCAGATGTCTTAGGCCGCAAGGCCTTTATCTGATCTTTTGATCAGTACTTATGGCTACTCTCACTTTTTACTACCCTAGTTCTAACGATGAGTGGCAGAGAGTGGTATACGTGGCAACAGCGGGTGGCCAACATCATCACAGTACATGTAGTCTTTGAACATCGTGTCAATTCTGTTTTTGAAGCTGTTTAATGACGAACACTGAATTTGAGAACACTGGTAAAGGAGAAAGAATTATTTTTTACGATGCGGGTCGTTATCCTGGGCATTTTGTACCTAGTCGTTTTGTACCCTTTAGGGTTATGGTTAGAGTTAGGGTTAGAGTTAGGGTTAGAGTTAGGGTTAGGGTAGAAAAGGTACGAATCGACTAAATGAGGTACACAACGACCCAGTACGAAACGTCCTGTATTCGATTTTTTATCCCTCCAGGTTTACTGAAGGTCCTCACAGCTTTATTGGGGGCTTTTTAATGCCAAAACCTGGAGGTTCAGCGCCAGCGGTTTTTGACTCACATGCGAAGCAAAAGTGAGTATGTACTGAGCCGTGTCGTCCGTCCGGGCGTCCGTCCGTCCGGGCGTCCGTCCGTCCGGGCGTAAAAAACTTAAACGTTGGATTTTTCTCGGAGACTATTAAGTCTATCAACTCCAAATGTGGCATGATGGTGTATGATGACAAGGCCTCAAAAAACATACATAGTGACTTGACCTTGCTTCAAGGTCAAGGTCACAGGAGCCATAAATGTGGTCTCAAAAACAGTCATTTTTCACATTTTCCCAATTTTCTCCCATGTTATTGAGAATGGCGACCTTAGCTACAAGTGGTATATAGGTCAAAGCAAGCCCTATCTTTTGATACCAGTTTGGTTGACCTTGCTTCAAGGTCAAGGTCACAGGAGCTCTTCAAAGTTGGATTGTATACATATTTTGAAGTGACCTTGACCCTGAACTATGGAAGATAACTGTTTCAAACTTAATAATTATGTGGGGCACATGTTATACTTTCATCATGAGACACATTTGTTCACATATCATCAAGGTCAAGGTCACTTTGACCCTTATGAAATGTGACCAAAATGGGGTAGTGAACCACTAAAAGTGACTATATCTCATGGTAGAAAGTGCCAATAAGCACCATTGTGCTTCCTATGTCTTGAATTAACAGCTTTGTGTTGCATGACCTTGGATGACCTTGACCTTGGGTCAAGGTCACATGTATTTTGGTAGGACAAATGTGTAAAGCATTTCTTTGTGTATGATGTCATTGGTAGGTTCAGTTGTTTGACCTTGACCTTGAAGGTCACCTGAAGGTCAAGGTCATATAAAGGTCAAGGTCAAGCATGTGAGTCGTATGGGCTTTGCCCTTCTTGTTATTTATTGAATCAACAAGCGTAATTTATGAGTTTTGTGCAAAATAGTCTTAGAACTACTTTAACGGCGTATGTCAGGGAGCAGAGTGCTATCCCACAAGCCTCACGTGTGACCTACTCATGAATATATGTGCACGTCCACGATATTGCCTAACACTAGGCGGGACATACCTGTGTTTGGTTTCTTTGTAACCAGCGAGACGATCACATGCGTATATCATTATAAAAGGTATTATTTTGATATCTAGCATGAGGGAACATCAAATTAGTTCTATGAAAACAAACATGATGTGATTCTGACCAAATCAATCGATGTGATAAGCTCCTCCGCGACGATTGAGTTTCGTAAGTATGACCAGAAACTAAAACCAGAGTGGCGTTGATAAAAACTAGTCATAAAGTATTTATTCATGACCCATGAACGTAACTATTGAATTGTATTAATAAAAAACTAATGTAGAATGCCTTACTTAACCCAAATTGGATGAAGATGGTCGATCGAACGGATCAAACGAACTGAAAGCTTCGCACATGTGTAGCAAATTTTCGTACGTAACAGAAGGAAATGAAGGAAACGGAGCCTTCTCATTGGTCAAAAATCGTGAGTGCTATGACGTATCCTTCTATAAACGTGTTCATTTACTGCGGGATGACAAAAGCTTCCTTCGTATCCGTTTCGAGTGCGGAACAATATAGCAACACGTTTGGGACACGCATACCTTTCGTAAGTAACGCAGGGAAACAACCGACGCTGACCATCAAAATAGTCCCAAGAAATTGGTTAATACCAAAAGAATAATAAAACTATGCAGTTGTATGAGTAAACTAATGAAAGGAAAAGTAATTTGAACCTTCTCTTCAACACATTTATGTACACATGTTTGGCTTCGATTTTTTTCCTCTGAGCAAGGGTGGTAGAAACGAGAGTAACGTACACATAGGTCTTTTTTATTTCGGTAGAACTACCTCTGTTTTTATTTTGTGGCGACTTTCCACTGAAATATGACTAAATTAATAATTGAACTTGAATTATTTCACACAATCTATACGTTGTAAGGTGAATTTGCACAAGATAACAAGCATTCAAAAGTGGCGTCGCAAAATGTCCCGTTTTTCGGCGCCATTTTTCCGCTTCGTACGAGTTTAATTATTTTTTTGTGAATCTCTGCAAAGCAAAACTATAAAAACTATTGGTCATAACATTACAAAAACATTTAAAGAACCCATATAAATTTGAAATATATGCATGCTGACTGTGTTAGATAGTTTTATTCAAGTGTCTTTACCCAGACCCCCCAGTTTTTGATAGTGTTAGGCAATATCGTGGACGTGCACATATATATATATATTCCAGACGGATTAGTCCCATCACGTGATATGAACTGTGCTAGAAACTTTCACCGGCAGGCAAAATCCTTTTTTGTGTGTGTGTGTTCGGCAGGCAAAATCTAGTGGACGAATGATCCCAGGTCACCTGTGGGTGAGGTATCTGTGTTGCAGTCTAGCATTTTTTCAGCCATTGATTGGGATGTGGCTGGCTGTGCCCAGTGGTGCATACAATACATTGACAGTATCTCAGAATGACAGTGACAGGCACTTGGAATCATAATCAGATGTGGCCAGCTACCACCACCTAGTTACCCTGATCTTGACCTGACCCCATCCTGAACTCCATCAGTAATGTGCTGCACAGGACTTTCAGTCTTTGGAGCAAATGCAAAAGCCCACAGGTTCCTGTTGAAGAGTGGGGGGGGGGGGGGGGGGGGGGGGGTGGGGGGGGTGATTTATGTTTAAAGCATTTTAAATAATTAGACAAAAATGCATGCAAGTCAAATGGCACTGATCTAGACCAACTTCAGCTGCACAGCACATGGTGAAAATATATTTTCTTGAATGCTTTAGAAGATTTAATTCATTTGTCTCTAATGCATGAGGAAGATGTTGGTATTCATCAAATAGATGTAATCAGTCTCATTGATCTATTAGCACCAATGAACCAAACTCCAAGGTCACTTTAAGTTTACCTTATTTCACCAACAAATACACATACTCAGTCATATCCACCTATTAACACTACAAGTACAACCATAGGTTGCAGTGCAATAGGAGACGGTGGGAGTTTTAACCCTTTGAAGGAAAGTATTTAACCTTTTCACAGGAAATAGCAAGTGAGTAAAATGATGTTGAAAATGATGTTAAACTCAACTTAAAGATAATGATATCAACAATGTTGAATTAGCAAATATGTGCCTGTCCCAGCTAGACAGCTTCTAGACATGTATTTGATCAACAGCACTCGATAAATATGAATAATGAAATTATCAAGTAGAACATTACTGATTGTAAATGATATACATGTACATGATTTTAAAGTACTCATGCGGACATCACATACAAATGTCATTGAGAGCAACACCATCCTGCAGGGTTGTTTTTTTTCTGTAGGATTTACATACTTTATAAAGTTCATCTCGCACACTTCCCCACCCCCACCCCACCCTACCCCAGGATTCACTATACTGTATTATCCGAAAAGGTGGAAAACTTATTCAATTGATTTAAAACTTTTAAAACAAAGTTACATGATGAAACTATTTGAAACAAAAGTTACACATATTGCTAGTAGAAAGGGATAGGGAAGATGTAAAATTACACTGAAGAGAATGGCATATTCTGTAAAGTATGGGTGATATAATTTATATACATGTACAACTATCGGCAAATATGTACACACTTTAAAACAGGAAAGGAGTAAAACCCAGCCTTAACAATAGAAATAATCCTACCCATCTCCTCTCTCCCACCCCACAACCCATCTCCTAGTTTTACATTTCCCCAAATCTTGTCCACTTGGCGTATGGATTCAGACTGCAGTATTATACTTATAGGCATAGCTTGGAGTATGGCACAGATGGCTTGAAAATTGGAGCAGTTTTGCTTTTGTTGGAGACAAAGGATTGGCAGAGTGTGCTTCATGGCAGAGTGTGCTTCATGGCAGAGTGTGCTTCATGGCAGAGTGTGCTTCATGGCAGAGTGTGCTTCATGGCAGAGTGTGCTTCATGGCAGAGTGTGCTTCATGGCAGAGTGTGCTTCATGGCAGAGTGTGCTTCATGGCAGAGTGTGCTTCATGGCAGAGTGTGCTTCATGGCAGAGTGTGCTTCATGGCAGAGTGTGCTTCATGGCAGAGTGTGCTTCATGGCAGAGTGTGCTTCATGGCAGAGTGTGCTTCATGGCAGAGTGTGCTTCATGGCAGAGTGTGCTTCATGGCAGAGTGTGCTTCATGGCAGAGTGTGCTTCATGGCAGAGTGTGCTTCATGGCAAAGTGTGCTTCATGGCAGAGTGTGCTTCATGGCAGAGTGTGCTTCATGGCAGAGTGTGCTTCATGGCAGAGTGTGCTTCATGGCAGAGTGTGCTTCATGGCAGAGTGTGCTTCATGGCGGAGTGTGCTTCATGGCGGAGTGTGCTTCATGGCAGAGTGTGCTTCATGGCAGAGTGTGCTTCATGGCAGAGTGTGCTTCATGGCAGAGTGTGCTTCATGGCAGAGTGTGCTTCATGGCAGAGTGTGCTTCATGGCAGAGTGTGCTTCATGGCAGAGTGTGCTTCATGGCAGAGTGTGCTTCATGGCAGAGTGTGCTTCATGGCAGAGTGTGCTTCATGGCAGAGTGTGCTTCATGGCAGAGTGTGCTTCATGGCAGAGTGTGCTTCATGGCAGAGTGTGCTTCATGGCAGAGTGTGCTTCATGGCAGAGTGTGCTTCATGGCAAAATGCCCGTAATGGGTGAGAGGAGTCTGCTCAAACATCATATGTCTTTTGGTCGATTGTTTGCCTTGCTATGTCATCTATGAGTGGAGTCAGCCTGCCAGTCCTCTTTGCAGCCTTTTTTTTCTGACTATGCTCTCTCTGTCTCACACACACACACCTCACCACACACACACACACACACACACACACACACACACACACACACACACACATATGCTTACACAAGTGTGCCATAACAGAGAGATTTGTGCAAGCTTTTACCCCATCCATGCCATGCTCAGAAATGTTCCAGGCCTTCAACTGTCAGAGCTTCACCAGGTCCCAGAAAATTTTCAGACTTCTGACGAAGCACTGTCATGAAAGGGAGGCAACTACAAGTGACGCAGTTCTCTGCTCGGTTCAGTGCTCTGAAAAATAAGAACTCTATGATATGACAAACACTAGTACTGTAACACATGAGGAAATTCCCTGGCATATGATATGCAATATATAGGGTGGGGAAGGGGTTAATATAATCTCTCCATCTTGTCTCTAGTCTTTTGCATCAGCAAGATTCTCTGTCAAGGAAGAGAAGACGGACAAGAGGAGAATCTGTAATGGACCAATTGCTGCCAACAACGACTCAGTAGAGTGGAGTTCTTCATTTCCTTGTCATCATTTTTGGTGGCCCAGAGCCTTTGCTGTTGGTTTTTTTCCAGTGTTATATTTATGTTGATGAATTATTAGTTATAAAATGTTGTATTTATTGCTTTTTAAAGTTGGGCCTTCAGGGGCGGATCAGTTCTTTTTTTTGGTGGGGGGTGGGTTTCCAAACTTCCTTTTAGCAATGGGGGGGGGGGCGCAAAGCGCTAAGCCGACACCGCAAAGGGGGGGGGGGGGGGGGGGAGAAGAAGAAGGCTGCAAAATGGTGCAATCTGGAGCATTCTGGTGATGATCATTGCCAGTTTCAGGCAGCAGATTTTGTTACTGAAAAAAATCTTTTTTTTCTGTTGGGGGGGGGGGGGTCCGGAACCCTCGTCCACCCCTGGCCTTCAATCATGACATTATAAAAAATGACAACAACATTTTTCATTGGTTGTACAAAGGAGGGGAGGGTTTTTGGATCAGGTTGGGCCTAGTCTACGGATTAGGCCAGAAGAAAAAAAATAGTTGTGGTTAAATTAAGGTAACATAGCCATCAAAAATTGGGTTGGTGTGTTAGCCTGAATTCTCTCTCTCTCTCTCTCTCTCTCTCTCTCTCTCTCTCTCTCTCTCTCTCTCTCTCTCTCTCTCTCTCTCTCTCTCTCTCTCTCTCTCTCTCTCTCTCTCTCTCTCTCTCTCTCTCACTCTCTTTTCTAAGAGGACAGACTGAGACTGCATTTGTGATGTGATGGGGTGTGGGAAGCAACACTTGACAATGAACAGCGTCATAAGATGCGGCGAATACAAAAATGTCTTGTGCATGTTGTAAGTGGCTCAGAAGCACTCAAGGAAGTATAGTTCTATCAGTGAGGATCACTACAGATCATCTGTCTCTGTATTAGAAGAAGATAGGGTACTGCCAGACTTTGATTACACATATATGGCAAGGGGGCATCCCCAACCTCAATCATGCTGGCTTTGCAGCAGCATGTTGATGATAAGAATCTTGGTGAAATCCCTGTGCAAGACAGATCTGATGAGGAAGAAGATGTGCTCCTTTTTTCTGAAAGAAAGGAGGATGCAGTTTGGTAGGATCAGATCGTGAACATTGTTCAAGAACTGATGGCTGAAGATTAAATTCGGAAACTGATCTGTACATTCAATCAGGAATTAAAGTGATGTATCCAACAAGGAGGCCCTGTAAAGAAACATTTTCATTTTTTGCCAGGCAGTACCCTTCTTTGTTGCAATACCATACTCAAAGTAAAAAGAGTGAGGGAACGACATTGTTCTACAAGGATAAAGGAGACAAGGAGCTTTCCAATGATGGCAACAGTTTTTGAAGAGCTTGACTAGTAATTTTTCTGGGTTTTTTTTAATACTAAAATGCAGAAAAACATGCATTTCCATGCATTGCAAGCTAAATATAGTGTCATCTTGAATGAGTTAAGAAGTGTCATGTATACAGCTGATTCATCTGAGCATGAATCAATATTTCTTTCACTGAAAACACTTTTTGACTAAGTGGATTCCCCGAGTGCTCATAGGGCAGGTAAGATAGGACTCAGCAAAGTTCATTGTTTACCTTCAAGGGATTTTTAAGGGTTTGATGGGGGGGTTTTTATCCCCAAAAAAAAGTTTAGGATGGGCAGAAAAAATAGGGTTAGTTGGGGTGGTATGGGGGTGGGGGGACTTATTGTAAAATGAGATCTTAAATTTAAAGTCTAGCTAGAAAAGCTACCCCATTGGACACTTTGGAGGTTTCAGGTTGATTGATATTACTTTATCAGATTAAATAGTTATACATTGATCATCATTATCATCATCATCGCCACTACCACCTTCACCATCATTGTTGTCATTCTCAATGATGTTATCATAATAGTCATTTTTGTTGTTTCATGTTTCAGCTCTGACAACATGTCTACATCACAGAAGCACAGGGACTTTGTGAGTGAACCCATGGGGGACAAGCCTGTCACAGCCCTGGCAGGGATTGGAGATGTGCTTGGAGGAAGGCTGGAGGAGCAGGGCTTTGAGAAGGCAAGGACTCTTCTTTCTTGTGTTAAAGTGGCCGAGTTGTCAGTGCATTCAGCCTGCAGTTGCTTATGGCTAGTGGAAGGGCATCAGAAGCTGCTCTGATCTGGGTGTGCATTCAAGAGAAGCCACAGAGCAGTATGTGAGTGAGGTGCACACTAATCAGTCCCTCACTGGCTCCATGAGCGAGCGGCAAAAGGTGATCATCACATGGTCATCCTGAACAATCAAATTTGGATCATGTAACATCACGTCTCTACCTTGAATGCACTGCAGGAGTTGCATTCTCAGGCAAGATGCTAAACTCACGTTTCTTCCCCTCACCCAGGAGTGATACAGCACCTGTGAGGGCAGCAATGGCAAAATGATCAACCCTTGTATGCGGCTGTGAGCCAGCATTGGGTTGGAATACTCCCCGGGGAGTGGGGCTCTTGGCGAGCGATCAGGACGCTCACCTTGGCCTTGCAACTGTCAGGTGCAGTGCTCAGTGCAGCACAGATCCTAGAGTTGCATCCTTGGGCAAGGAGCTTGGCCGGCCTTGCCTCTCCTACTGAGGAGTAAATCCGGCACTGTGCAGTGGCGACCGGGGGTGAAAGTCCCCGAAACAAATTGTCTCGTCTTTGGGCAAAATTAGAACATTATTATCATCATTGTTATAATTAGTTGATGCTGGTACCTGACTGTGTGCATCTTATCTGTCATTCAGTGTGTTAGTCATCCAATGCCAGTGCAGGTTTAGTTGAGCAGCCCAGGAAGCTGGGGCTGAAGTGTGAAGCAGTTTGAGACTCAGTCGTGGCTGATAAGGCGCTGCATAAACCACATTTACCTTTAACTATAATATGATGATGATGATGCTTTCTGATGAAAAAGGTCTGATCAAATTACATTTTTTTCACTGAGCAAAAAAATGCCTGTGTGTGTAATGCACAAAATGAATCATACGTAGGACTGTCTATATATATACTTTCAATCAACTAAGATGTGTTTGACCTGTCTGATTCTCCATCCATTTGTCCAATATAATGTTGACCATCTGTTTTCTGAGTCCATCCATTTATCCCATCCCTCCACCCATCCATTTATCCATCTGTCAATGTCCTTCTCTGTCCCTTTGCCCACCTGTTTGATCATGATTCCACCTGTTCCTCCCTCTCTCTCTCTCTCTCTCTCTCTCTCTCTCTCTCTCTCTCTCTCTCTCTCTCTCTCTCGCCTCCCTCCCTCCCTCTCTCCCTCCCTCCTCTCTCTCTCCTCTCTCTCTCTCTCTCTCTCTCTCTCTCTCTCTCTCTCTCTCTCTCTCTCTCGCTCGCTCTCTCTCCTCCCTCCCTCCCCCCCTCTCTCTCTCTTTCTCTCTCTCTCTCTCTCTGCCTCTCTACCTATCTATCCATGTAATTCTATTGGTTGTAGGCCTGTCTGGTAGTACTTGCATACCTGCAACAGTGATTGTGCCTCAAGAAAATCCATAGTTTTTTTGCTATTTCTCTTGCAGGCCTACGTAGTTCTTGGACAGTACCTGGTGCTAAAGAAGAATGAGGAACTGTTCAAGGAATGGTTGAAAGAAGCCTGTGGTGCCAATGCCAAGCAGCAAAAGGACTGCTACCAGTGCCTCACAGACTGGACCAATGCTTTCCTGTAGACTGGCTGTGCAGTGAGACTGCCAGGCGCCAGTCTCCATCTGGAAATACTGACTGATAGACTTGTCTGTGAACTGACTGACTGGGAACCTGGCAGGGGAGGGGTGGGATTATGTTCATTACAGCAAGAAATTTCTACCACTTTAATTGTCACAGTAACAAATCTACTTGGTCAGTTTTGAACTTAGACTAATAGACAGGTTGCTGGTTTAAAAGAAAATTCATCCAGTGCCAGTGCTAAATCTAATGTCATTTTTGTATAACTTCCAAGGACATTATGAAAGGTTGAAATGGAAATTTTTAACAGAATCAAGATGAATAAGTTTGTATAGCCTTGTACAGTATGAGCAGGAAGGAGGCCATCAAAAAAAGCATTTGTTGCCATATCCCTTTTTTTTCCCCATATACTTTTTTTCTTTTTCATTTTTTGTTTCAGATTTGCTGATCTTTCAGTGTTGTCACAGAATGTGAAGGCAGAATGCTCATTACATCATAATCACTGCAATTATTTAAATTTAATCTTTGTATCAGAATGTATGGATATTACTTGCTGTAGCTCATCAGTTTTGTAATATGATACATGTGTTAGGTTTAGGATGGTGCTTTTTCTGTAGTTTGGTGTATTGCAATAAAAGTTGTCTTACAAAATTTCCCAGTAGTTACCAGATTTATTGTTGACGTTTGTTTTTACCTGCAATTTCAAGATTGAAATGTGTTGTAATTCTGAGTATTTGTCACATGTTTGACCAATTCTAAACCTTGTTCTGCACAACATCCCCCCTGTGAAGTGGGGGTAAGAATAGACCCATTGTCTCCCTACTCAATTCATAACGGACGCATACCTAGGGAAATCAAAGGCTTGCTCTTACTCTGACCAGCTGTGATGATTTCATAATCAGTAGCAACATATAGCCTCCAAAGGCTGATCGGCGATAAAGCTTCTTCCATCATCTTTCATCGTCTGCAACGTTCATCTAATGATGGTTCATTTAGACAGGAACATGGGCCTACAGCGGCTGCATTAGTTTCTAAAGCATGTGACAGACTACAATAATGTAAATGCCCGAAAGTCATGCCTTGGTTGCTTACGAAAACAAGTCTCCTCAGGCAAACTTGAAGCTGCTGTAGCTCATGTGTCTGCTGTGAAAAGCTTTTTTGACTCGCATGCGAAGCAAAAGTGAGTCTATGTACTCATCCGTTTTGGGCGTCTGGGCGTCCGAAAACTTTAACGTTGGATTTTTCTCGGAGACTATTAAGTCTATCAACACCAAATGTGGCATGATGGTGTATGATGACAAGGCCTCAAAAAACATACATAGTGACTTGTCCTTACTTCAAGGTCAAGGTCGCAGGGGCCATAAATGTTGTCTAAAAAACAGTCATTTTTCACATTTTCTCAATTTTCTCTGAAGTTTTTGAGATTGGATACCTGACCTATATATGGTATCTTTTGATACCAGTGTGGTTTACCTTGCTTCAAGGTCAAGGTCACAGGAGCTCTTCAAAGTTGGATTGTATACATATTTTGAAGTGACCTTGACCCTGAACTATGGAAGATAACTGTTTCAAACTTAATAATTATGTGGGGCACATGTTATACCTTCATCATGAGACACATTTGGTCATATCAAGGTCAAGGTCACTTTGACCCTTATGAAATGTGACCAAAATGGGATAGTGAACCACTAAAAGTGACCATATCTCATGGTAGAAAGTGCCAATAAGCACCATTGTGCTTCCTATGTCTTGAATTAACAGCTTTGTGTTGCATGACCTTGGATGACCTTGACCTTGGGTCAAGGTCATGTATTTTGGTAGGAAAAAGTGTAAAGCATTTCTTAGTGTATGATGTCATTAGTAGGTTTAGTTGTTTGACCTTGACCTTGAAGGTCACCTGAAGGTCATGTAAAGGTCAAGGTCAAGCATGTGAGTCGTGTGGGCTTTGCCCTTCTTGTCTGACTTGGATTAATTTCCCCTGACCATGATGAGCTGTGTGTACCCGAGCTTTCTGTGGATACATCACGATTGAGAAGCAAGGCTAAAGTCGGTAAAAATATTCTAGAGCACACAATGAGAAAAACCATCAGTTCATGATACTATGTAAATGCTTAATGTTACTGTAAATAATTAAAGATTTTCTATATGAACATGTTGTTTTCTGTGGAATATGCATGAGTGAATGAATAAATACTATTGTAGTTGAAGTATCTCATTTTGCCATTTTTCCGACTTCAGCCTTTTTTTCTCATGAACAGTCACCAATATCCAACCCTTGTGCATTGAAGACATGAACAGTCACCAATATCCATCCCTTGTGCATTGAGGACAAGAACAGTCACCAATATCCATCCCTTGTGCATTGAAGACATGAACAGTCACCAATATCCATCCCTTGTGCATAGAGGACAGGAACAGTCGCCAATATCCATCCGTTGTGCATTGAAGACAAGAACAGTCACCAATATCCATCCGTTGTGCATTGAGGACAAGAACAGTCACCAATATCCATCCCTTGTGCATTGAAGACATGAACAGTCACCAATATCCATCCCTTGTGCATAGAGGACAGGAACAGTCGCCAATATCCATCCGTTGTGCATTGAAGACAAGAACAGTCACCAATATCCATCCGTTGTGCATTGAGGACAAGAACAGTCACCAATATCCATCCCTTGTGCATTGAGGACAAGAACAGTCACCAATATCCATCCCTTGTGCATTGAAGACATGAACAGTCACCAAAATCCATCCCTTGTGCATTGAAGACATGAACAGTCACCAATATCCATCCCTTGTGCATTGAGGACAAGAACAGTCACCAATATCCATCCCTTGTGCATTGAAGACAAGAACAGAAATCAAATGGATGATCATGTCACAGTTAAGTGTGTTTTTCTAGGACTGACCAGTTGACCCTTTAGATAAAAATGGAGATAGGATACATTTTGTTATATAAATCACAAGATGATAGAGGCGATGAATGAGACTGAACGGCCTATCAGCCTGAAAAGGCTGTGTAATGCCAACAGAAGGTATTAAAGATCCCTTAAAAAAGGGTGACAAATTCAAGATAAAAACACTTTCACAACAAATTACAAAGAAATGAAAGTTGCTAGAATGACTTATACAAAGTTACAATAGGCCTACAGGTCTTTTCTGCCATTGACCTATGTAAATCACAGTTTCAAGCATTTCACTCTTGTCTGAACGAATAAATAGGAACATCGTGCCTTGATTTACGTTTACTCGATTCTAGTGATTTTTGTGCTTAATAGCTATACATAACCTACAAAAGCTGATGGGCTGTAAAAATTCATCCATCCATCCATCCATCCACTCTTGTCTGAAACCAATGTTCAGTATGGAAAGTTGCTGCTGCCTGCAATATGAGCACTCGTTATGGTTGGTTAGGGGAACTTGATTTCAATCAAATGGGAAGGAAAAGTCCCATTTGGAGTCAGTCTGTTAGAATTCATTACACTTGTATTCTAGTCCATGACCTCTAGCATCACTTGCATTCCTTTGACGTTTGCTGCATTTAAGGTAGGCTATGCATTTAATCCTTGAATCTGCTTTCCAAAGGGGTGGTCCCAGGCCGGGGAAGCATGAGATCATTTGACCTACTTTTGTGTGTGCTGTAGGGATGGAAGTATGCAAGTGTGCTGGATCTGCAGTGATGACAGCTCATTTGTCTCCTCAAACCGGCGCAAAACTTAATTCATACGTGACGCTCGACCACAGTTGTCCCATTGACTGAGACATTCTCAGATGTAAAAGAGTCTCATCTTTAACAAACATTCCACAGGAAACGTAAGACGACCACGTGACTTCCTCCCCAAAACCTCTGGCTGAGTAAGGCATGCGTCATTTGACTTTCTGGGGCGAATCATGCAAGGCGAGCGTAAGCTAGACTTTCGTGCTTTTGTCCTGGTGGTGAGATTTCACTCAGTCGGTCTCGGTATCATCCATATTTAACTTCGAGGGCACTGGTCTCTCTCCAAACGCCAGATAACAAGCTGCCGACCAGGTGAGTTTCTCAGATTGTATGGTTTTTGCAGACTATAGTTTCTTTACACCGCCCGAAAGTAAAGCGCTCTGATCCGTCAGATGCAGAGGATTTCGTAATGCGTTTGCGTAATTCGTTAACTTTATCAATCATTCGGTGGTAAAAAGCGATTTTCATGAAATGTTTTGATCAAGTGCAACATACGGCCTGAGCCGCTCGATTGATGCCCCCTCATCAGCTGGAACCCCTGGCTGCTGGGCTTTCGGCGCCTCCTTCAGTGGCAGCCAACAAAGGCTGATGGGCCGTAAAACACCATCCATCCATCCATCTTATGTGGCAGCCAACAAAGGCTGATACTGATAGGCCGTAAAACACCATCCATCCAGCCATCTTCAGTGGCGCAGCCATGGATGGATCTATAGGCTACTGGGGAGGGGGGATCGGGTGAAAGACCAGAGCATTCGGATCCAACAGTGAGTTCAAATCGCCCTAGAAGATAGAGGCCTGTTCTTGTGCAACTACATCCTGGCCCTCAAAACCATTTTCTAGCCCTAAGGAACACCACTACACTCATCAACCAAACAGAACAAAAACACTTGACCCTCTCTCAGTGGACGGTTCAGTGGACAAACGGATCCTCTGGTCACTTCTACTCACTTTTGCAGGTACCGAAAATGTCTGAATCTCAGAAAACCCGAGAATTCTTGAGCGAGCCGATCGGAAGCAAGCCGGTGGATCTCTTGCCTGGTGTGGGGAAGGTGCTTGCCAGCCGGCTACGAGAAAACAACATTGAAAAGGCGAGTACACAAGTCTCCCATTGCTGTATATGTCGCGTGAAAGGGGAAAAGGCAATGTCATCGTCGCCGCATTCCCTGCTGGTGCTGGTGCTTCTGCTAGTGTGCTGCTGTTGTTGTTGTTGTTGTTGTTGTTGTTGGCAACTAAATTCCTTTGAAAAGGCATTCCTTTGGACAGCAGCTTCAAAGGTGAAAGACAGATTATGTCGATGATGGAGATGGCACAAAAACGAGCGTGACAAAAAAGGGATCCAAGGTACAAGAAATGGGTTAGTACTCGTATTTATTCGCCACGTAGGCCTACATATAGTGGGCGGATGCAGCAGTTATCGGGTCGACATTCATCTCTGTTAGTGTGTGTGTGTGTGTGTGTGTGAGTGTGTGTGCATGCGTGCGTGCGCATTCCTAAGCACATATTAAAGTATGGGAATACGCCTGTCTACAACTTACAAGGGCGGTTGCTGTCGAGGACGTCGTTCTTGAAGCAATTTAACTCCTCACTGATCACTTTTGCAATGCACCGTAGCGGCACGCATGAATCTCGACTTCTTTGGGGGGTTGGGAATGAGGAGTGGGATGTTGGTGGAGAGTTTTAGAGAAGGGGCTACTGGAAGAAAACCATGATGCTAAACATCTAACTCCTTTGAAATAAAGTCAATAACATGTGCTAATTCCAGTGGTTTGCTTGCAGGCAAGTGAGGTGCTGGGCCAGTACATGGCCTTCAATCAAGACGAGGAGAAGTTCTCAAAGTGGTTCATGTCCAAGAGCGGTGCCAACTCCAGGCAGCAGCGCGAGTGCGTGACCGCCCTCAGGCAGTGGACAGACCAGTTCATCAACTGACCGCCACGCTGGCTCCAGACCGATGCCTGGTAGAGCAGTAGAGACTCCACCTCTGCCCAGCAGTGTCACGTCAGCCTTTTTCACGTTGTGAACCGTTATGTCTGTCTAGTCGATGCCGATTTTGACGCAACAACTGAATAAATGTTAATGCATACTTCATGTATTTGTTAGATTATTTCTGTGTGCGTGCGCGATTGTGCGTGTGCACGTTTCATTTACCTCATCTACCAGTCGCTGCAGATTTTCTTTTTCGAGGTGTTGTTGTTAAATCGGCTGTTACTCGGTCGTACGACTAGTGGATTTGAATCGTAAACCTCTTCAATGACGTCAACAGTTGCAATATTCTCGAAAGTTTACTGCTCCAGGAATTAGACAATCGGTTTATTGTGTGCAGTGGACCAGACAAAACAATGCTGCCTCTGTAGACTGTATCATTTCGTTATGAAAACTACTGTGCCAAACCAGAACATCAACAGTCCCATTGTATATCTTAGACTGCACTCCCAAGCTTTCCCAGACTGACGACAAGAACCAATGAGTACTGGGAAAGCTGGCCGACCATAATTATGCAGTTCAACACTACGTTGGCAGTGAAAACTTGATGAGGCTACATGGCTCATCCTCTGCACGCTATTTAAAGTCACGAAATCACTTGTAATTGTAGGCCTGTACTGTTGTAGTGTTTGTGATGTGCGCCTGTCGAGATACTATTCACCTCTTTAATCTCATAAGAAGCCGCGGTGGATCAGAAGTGTTCTTAAACTCGGTTCATACAACAATAATGACAAATATATTGTCCTGGGTGCTTGCATAATCCAGGGGTGAAAAGCATTCCATTGTGATATGGTGACCACCCTTGCACTACGAAACTCGAGATCAAGTCTGCTTAGAAAATTCGCCTAGTCCAGGAACAGGAATTTCTTAGGACGTACATGTGTGGGTCTCAAGATTCTCAAACATCTGACATTAGATGATGGGGCCATCCTTGCCCGAGAAAAGGAGACTGTGTGAAGTAATGAACACCTGCCTAGGAGCTGTAGAGAAGGCAGATTTTGAGGCGGGATATGAAGACATGTTCCCAAAATCCATCCGACCCAGGTATATGAAATTTCATTTGTTTGTAGCGAGGTGAATAGTACATATCACTTTTGGCCCACCGTCTTTGCCACTAGGTTGACTGCAAGGTTGAAAACCAGAAAGGCCACTAACGCCAGAATCATGTCTTAGTTACGTGCATTTTGACTGCCTGCGCAAAAAAAAATTTTTGTCCATCTATATTCAATTACACCTTAGACCCAGAGCTATGGCAATAATATGGCAGTGTTCCAAGAACTCGTTCAGCGATATAATTCATGCAGTTATGCAACAAAGAAATCGTTTTCACTGAGAAGTTAATGATTTTTTACGAGCAGTTTGTTTACTTAGGCTCATCGCATTCTGAAATCAGTATTACTTGCAACTTCGTGAACGAAGGGCGACAACTCTTCGATACGAGACTGAAAGAGAGGTTTACCTCCCCCTTAACCATTCGGTCGTGTTCCATGCACTGGAGAGGGCTGCTGAGTAAGGAGAAAATCAGTCTGCCGGCTGACAGAAGAACCACGAGGAAAAGGAGAGGACTGCATCCACAATTAAAGTCTATTTGCTTCTACAGTGGACCAGCATGCTACTACTGTACGGTTGGCTTTCAGAGTAAACCTAAAGATCGAGTATACATATATATATATATATATATATATATATATATATATATATATATATATATATATATATATATATATATATATATATATATAATAACATTATTTACGATATTTGGTAAACCTAAGAAATGTTGAAAAAATTGTGTTTCGATGAAGCACAGAGAAGAAGTCTCCCTGATGATCGGAGAACTCTCGACAGTTTATAGTCTTGTACCAGATTGAAGATTCAGGTGAACAGATGACGTCACCTGACGAATGTGGGATTCTAGGGAAATATGCTTGTCAAATTTCACACCTGCGTGTATGCGTGCCTGAATTGAATGCATGTCTGCATGTGTTTGTAGTATGTGTGTCTGTCTGTGTGTGTCTGTGTGAGTGTCCGTAGGTGTGTGTGTGTGTGTGTGTGTGTGTGTGTGTGTGTGTGTGTGTGCCTGCCTGTCTGTCTGTCTGTCTGTCTGTCTGTCTGTCTGTCTGTCTGTCTGTCTGTCTGTCTATCTCTCTCTCTCTGTCTCTCTCTCTGTCTCTCTCTCTCTCTCTCTCTCTCTCTCTCTCTCTCTCTCTCTCTCTCTCTCTCTCCCTTCTCTTTGTTCAGGCTGGTCGTGTGCGAATGGATCTGTGCGCTGACAACCTTACAAAGTCCAATTCCACCATTGTGACGTTAGTGTGGGCGAACCCATTTGTTCCCATGTGAGGTCATTGTTTACTCCTACCCAGAAAAACAGAAAATCTCTGTTGAAGAAGCAGCAAGATTACAGGTGTCTGGAGCTGTTTAGAAGCAAAGGCAGAGAAAGATCTGGAGAGAGACAGACCACAGAAGATCTGCTGAGGCCTTCTTCCTTTCTCCTAACAACCCTGTCTTCTCAGGAGGTGGAACGGCCTGAATAAGTGTCTGAAGGAGAAGGGGTCCACGACGTACCAACGACATATGGTGCCGCTGTGGAGCCCTGAGGCCCGATACCATTCTAATCCACTAGAGACTTCGCCTGCCGGCGAAAGAGTCTCTAGCACAGTTCATATCACGTGATGGAACTATTCCGTCCAGAATATTCATAAGGAGGTCACATGAGAGGCTTGTGGGATAGCACTCTTCTCCCTGACATATGCCGTTAAAGTAGTTCTAAGATAATATTTCGCACAAATCTACTAAATTACGCTTGTTGAGAAATAAACAAGTGTCTATTCGATAAAATAAAATGCTTGTGTTGACATGGAATCAAGTTTTGACATCTGAATGATTTCTGTAAAAAGTTGAGGAAAAATAGTATCCAGAACGAACTATTTTTGGCGCAATGCTGTAATGCGAAGTGTCTATTACGCATTCATTGCGAACTGCGCCAGTGACTACTGACTCCGGTTCACAGGTTGGCCCGATACTACATTGGAAACTCCGTTTAAGGGGACACTTACGCAATGTCTTTTTTCTACGCATTGAAGCTTAGAGTGCAGCGGGAAAATACCGTACTGTGATAAGGAACAACGTCGTAATAAGTTAGAAGCATCACTTGACATAACATAGGCATACACTGTGAGAGTGGAAAATGCAAGACGACCATGTACAAGCATACTATTGTGCCCTGTTTTTCAAATGGGTAGTTCGCCTACTAAATAGCTCTCTCTCTCTCTCTCCCTCTCTCTCTCTCTCTCTCTCTCTCTCTCTCTCTCTCTCTCTCTCTCTCTCTCTCTCATTCAGCGTGGCTGAGAATGTCTCTCTCTCTCTCTCTCTCTCTCTCTCTCTTTCTCTCTCTCTCTCCTCCCTCCCTCAGAAACAGAAAAGAACATTTCCTGTTGACAGCTACTTTACATTGACTTCATCTTTTTTATTCCGCCCAGCTGCCGAGTTTCCTCGATCACCTTCAGTCGAACGCAGACGAGGAAAAGCATTACAAGTAATATTCCATTCGGAGCTATTCTGCCGTTTTGGTTTGTTATTGCAACTGAACACAGCCATAACCACAGTGGAAAATGCCACACCTGGAGAGCGTTGAGTAGACGCGAGGAAAGCCAAGATCCTGCGAGGAATAGGCCGGTGTTAACATGTGTCAACATGGTGAAATCAGATGTAAAGGCAAATGCTGATTGGGGCTGGCTGTGCAGTTGATGTTGGGAAAGGCCCCGAAAACACTAAGACAGCAGCATTCCAGCTGATGAGGGAAGTATGCGATTCTTGACACATGTTTACATCGGCCGATTCCTCGCAGGACCTCTCGTCTATGCAACGCGGCCCTGACAATAGCGCAGCATTAGAAAATGGCGGCATGCGTATGACATCAGAACTTACGACGTCACGGGAAAAAGGCTTTGTCCCTCAGCCGTAACCGATCAGGCAACGCCACCGCTGCACTTATTATGCAGCCTTCTTTCAGTTTCGTATGATTACTGCATTAACTTTAAGGGGGCTTGGACTTCCATGCAAAAGTCTACTGAATTTTGCATTTAAGAAAGGATCAAACTGCTTTCTTGTCTGGTGTTCTAATGACAATAGAAACATTCGCTGCTAACTTTGCAATGTCTTGTTTAAAGCATGATTGCAATATCTTCTAAATTAAACCCCCCCCTGCCACCCCCTTAGTTTGCAAGGTTGACGAGTCCATTCGCTGACATAGGCAAAGGTTCATTAATCGAAGTTCCAAGAACAGACAGCAGAACGACGTATTCTGGTGCAGTTGAGCATTGAACCGGGCGACGAATTGAGGACTTCATCAGTGACCTACGACGCATTAAGGTACGTAGTAGTAGACAAGTAGGTGCATCCGATAGTCAGCCCTTTCCCTACCCTCGCAACTCCAAAACAGCCAGAAGCCTGTTCGGAGACAACCGTAGAATTGGCCGAGAGGAGGTCTCAAAATCCGATTTTAGGCGGGGGTGGGAGGTGAGACAGAGACGGAGTGAGAGAGAGGGAGAGAGAGGGGGAGAGAGAGAGAGAGAGAGGGAGAGAGAGAGAGAGAGAGAGAGAGAGAAAGAGAGAGAGAGAGAGGCAATGTGATACCAGGTAATGTATGACAATATAGTTTATGTGATGCGATGCATTTAATGATGTAATGTAATGTATGGCAATGTCATTGTAATGTAATTTGAGTTGATGAAAACGATGATTTCACTATTGTACAGATCGATGCAATAGAAGCAAAATATTGCACATGGCACATCACTGCACTGTAGCATACTAATATGAACTGACAGCACACGCGCCATTCATGCATCTCTCTTTCTCTCTCTCTCTCTCTCTCTCTCTCTCTCTCTCTCTCTCTCTCTCTCTCCCTCCATCTCTCTCTCTCCCTCCATCTCTCTCTCTCCCTCCATCTCTCTCTCTCCCTCCCTCTCTCTTTGATGGTAGAGTGTATCAGATTTTCTATTTACAAACATTCTGATGCAATACCCAACGCACTGGCAGCTCTGCCGCTCGGGGGATTATTGATCCAGCCTACTCATAGCCGCCAAGAAGAGATCACGACTCGATCGCCACTCTAGTTCTCCTCACCCAGCAACATGGCCACCGCCACCAAGGTCTGTGCAGATGACGAGCAGATCCTCCTCACACCATCCAGACATCGGTCCTCCGTGGTTGGCTGTCAGATGAGCCCCCAAATGTAACAAGTACCGACTGTTGAAGGAGAACAGGCGTCTAACTTGAGGGACGGCAATTCACAAACTTTATTACTTTTGAATTCACATATGTTAACATTACAATGCAGAAAATTCCATTAAAATGGTGTAATCAATAATCAGAAATACAATTTATCAGAACCAACATGTAGTTATCACGAGTCTCACCTGTCGAGGGAGAACAGTCGTCTAACTTGAGGGATGGCAATTCATAAACTGAAGAGTCTGTCCCTTGAGCCTACCCCTCAAACACTGTGACCACGCTCACCCAGCCAAACAGCCGCGAACGACCCAATGTCAAAACAATGAGAAAATGGATGGATGAGTTAGCAGAAGAATTACATAAACCAATCAGAAGAAAGTTTCCTCAACGCCGAGTTATTTCAAGTGATATTGACAGTATTTGGAGTGCAGATATTGTTGATATGCAGGCCTTCAGTAAACAAAACAGAGGAACTAAATACTTACTAAATGTAATAGATATGTTCAGCAAGTTTGCTTGTAGTATTCCAGTGAAAAACAAAACAGGCACTGAAATGGTTAACGCTTCGGAAATAATTCCCAGTGTGCCTGTGAATAAAATTATGTTCAATTCAGTTCAGTTCTGCTGGTGATAAATCCAGCATCTGACGAGTGAAGCGTGATCACTCGCCACCAGTACAAGATCTGAAGATAGTGGCTCTGGTGAAGAACCATCAGTGACTGGCAAAGTACCATCCGGATCCACTACTGGTTTGGAGGCCCACATAACTTTCATTATCCTCACTGGATTCGTCCACTTTCTATCCTTCATTCCATTTAGAGAGCATCGTATCCAAGCGTGGCTCCAACTTCTGCAACCACTCCCTGTCCTCACTAGATCATAGATGGCTGATCCGCAGAAGGGCATACTTTTTGGGGGGTGAGGGTGGGAGTTAAGGGAGGGGAGAGAGAGAGAGAGAGAGAGAGAGAGAGAGAGAGAGAGAGAGAGAGAGAGAGAGAGAGAGAGAGAGAGAGTACGCAATGGTTATATCAGCGCTCCATCTTATTTGTACTCTCTAGTATATGTTGCATCAAGACGGACAAGAGGAGAATATGTGATGGACCCATTGCTGCCAACAACAGATCAGTAGAGTTGATTAGAGTTCTTCATTTCGTTGTCATCGTTTCCGGTGGCCTAGAGCCTTTGCTGTTGTTTTCTTTTAATGTCATTCACGTTCGTGCTTTATTAGTTATAAAACATTGTACATATTGCTTTTTGGAGTGCGGCCTTCAGTCGTGACCTTATGAAAATGACGACAGCACAGTTGTAGAAAGGAAGGTTTTGGATCGGGTTGGGCCTAGTTCAAAGATTTTATATAGTAAAATCATATCTTAAATTGAAAATCACACTAGAAAAGTTACCCCTGTGGAAGTTCCTGTGTGATTTTTTATTGACTCACATGCGAAGCAAAAGTGAGTCTATGTACTCACCCGTGTCGTCCGTCCGGGCGTCCGGGCGTCCGGGCGTCCGGGCGTCCGGCCGTCCGGGCGTCCGTGAAAAACTTTAACGTTGGATTTTTCTCAGAGACTATTAAGTCTATCAACACCCAATTTGTCATGATGGTGTATGATGACAAGGCGTAAAACAACATACATAGTGACTTGACCTTGCTTCAAGGTCAAGGTCGCAGGGGCCGCAAATGTTGTCTAAAAAACAGCCATTTTTCACATTTTCCCAATTTTCTCTGAAGTTTTTGAGATTGGATACCGGACATATATATGGTGTAATGGGCAAAGTAATTCCTATCTTTTGATACCAGTTTGATTGACAGGAGCTCTTTAAAGTTGGATTGTATACATATTTTGAAGTGACCTTGACACTGAACTATGGAAGATAACTCTTCCAAACTTCATAACATTGTAGTACACATGTTATACTTTCATACTAGGTCACCCGTGTTGTCCGTCCCGGTGTCCGGGCGTCCGGGCAGACCGGGCATCCGGGCGTCCTGTAATCCGTAAAAAACTTTAACGTTGGATTTTTCTCGGAGACTATTAAGTCTATCAACACCCAATTTGGCATGATGGTGTAGGATGACAAGGCGTAAAAAAATACATAATGACTTGACCTTGCTTCAAGGTCAAGGTCACAGGGGCTCTTTAAAGTTGGATTGTATACATATTTTGAAGTGACCTTGACCCTGAACTATGGAAGATAACTCTTCCAAACTTCATAACATTGTAGTACACATGTTATACTTTCATCATGAGATACATTTGGTCACATATCATCAAGGTCAAGGTCACTTTGGCCCTTATGAAATGTGACCAAAATGGGGTAGTGAACCACTAAAAGTGACCATATCTCATGGTAGAAAGTGCCAATAAGCACCATTGTGCTTCCTATGTCTTGAATTAACAGCTTTGTGTTGCATGACCTTGGATGACCTTGACCTTGGGTCAAGGTCACATGTATTTTGGTAGGAAAAATGTGTAAAGCATTTCTTAGTGTATGATGTCATTGCTAGGTTTAGTTGTTTGACCTTGACCTTGAAGGACAATGTCATGTAAAGGTCAAGGTCATGTAAAGGTCAAGGTCAAGCATGTGAGTCGTATGGGCTTTGCCCTTCTTGTTTCTTTTTCAGTCACTGCATTTTCAACATCAAGATTGTTCGGGTGCTGGACAAGGAAAACCCTCATGTTGCTCGAGTCAGCATGTAAGTACAAGTTCTGCTTCCACCTTCAGCCAGGCACATTGACAGCAAAGCTGTTTGCTTAGTGATATATATCCCCTTGTGGGTTGGAAGCAAGAATAGACCACCATGGTTAAAAAGAGAGTTCCATTCAACTGACATACAATCCCTAAGTATTGAGGATAAGAATAGACCAATGTGTCTCCCTACATGATTCGTATTTTAAAAAACGGGAAATAGAAAACTGACTGGTTCTTATTCTAAGCTCTAGTGATTTAGAAGTTAATGGGCTTACATAGCCTACGTAACAAATACTGGCAGGCAAAAACGTTGTGAGTGATTCATTTTCTATTATTGCATTTGTGATTTCGTGTAATGTGCTGTTTATGTGAATATCATCTTGACTACATTTAAAAAAAAACATAATTAAATGTGTAGTCGACTAAAGGGACATAATCTCCATTTGCCAGGAATCTGTCACTTTCTGTGGAAAACCTGCAGTTTTATGAAAGTCACATTTCTCTACTTCAGTATTTAAACTGAAGAACTTTTATTTTTACTGAAGAGAGAGAGAGAGAGAGGTATGATTTTGGAAGGAATGAGTCTTGAATACCTGACAGAAAAATGATGGTGCTTCTTGGAGCATGTGACAGGATCATTACATGTTTCTCTTCTCACCATTTGGGATAGAAAGAAATTATAATTTCCAAGATGAGTTCTACATACCTATGACTCATTGTATTATTTGTCATAGATCTTAGAATCCAGAATGGTTTCCAAGTGGTCTCATGTTGTAAAGTGTGTTAGTCTAAAACCTGATAGAGCACATGAAACTACTCCAATAACATAGAATTGTTTTGTTTCCTTGGGGTTTGTTTGTTTTGAGATGAGAGTACTTGTGTTGTATAAAAAGTACATGTTGAGCATCTTCATCTCCATCACTACAACTTCTTACTCCAGGCTATCTCTGTGTGATCTTGCGGGGTCGGAGCGCCACTCCAAGACACAGGCGGACAACGAAAGACTGAAGGAGGCAGGCAACATCAACTGCTCGCTGCACACGCTGGGCCGCTGCATTGAGACGCTGCGATACAACCAGAACCACAGGTCAGCTCCGCCTTGCAGCTCTTCCAAAGTAGGGCTTATGAGATCTGACGTCACTGATTCCAGATTCATATCTTTGGGTGAGGCTCCGATCCAGTGATAATGGTGCTAGCCCGCAGTGGATTTGTGGCTGGCAGTATCAATGTACCAAGCTGTGTGGATCCTCAAGCCGCATTCTCGGGCAAGATGCTTCCCTTGCATTGCGCCTTTTACTGAGGAATGAAATTGGGCAGGAGGCATCGCACAACAGCTGCCAGGGATGAATTTTGCAAAATTGATTTCCTCAAATGAAAGGACCCACAAAAATTTTAATTGTTGTTTCTATAACTAGTGAAAAATGATGTAGGATAATTACCCTCTTTTGATTGGGCATTGTGATTTCTTAGAGTAGGACTGCTTTCCAGAGAGCAGAGACAGGTCAGTTACTGATGACATGTCTCTGTGTTTGATAATTGTTCTGAAGCTTGATCCTGACTAGAGAGTGGCGTGTGGCAGACTGAGCTCCTCACAGTTGCTCTGGAACATTGTGTGCTTAGTGTGTATTGAGTGCTTGGTGTTCAGTGAGTGTGTAGTGTTGAGTGCAGAGGGTTTATTGAGTGCTTGGTGTTAATAGAGTGCTTAGTGTTGAGTGCAGAGGGTTTATTCAGTGCTTGGTGTTAATCGAGTGCTTAGTGTTCAGTGAATGCATAGTATTCAGTGAGTGCGTAGTGTTGAGTGCAGAGGGTTTATTGAGTGCTTGGTGTTAATCGAGTGCTTGGTGTTCAGTGAGTGCATAGTGTTCAGTGAGTGCGTAGTGTTGAGTGCAGAGGGTTTATTGAGTGCTTGGTGTTCAATGATTGTGTAGTGTTGAGTGCAGAGGGTTTATTGAGTGCTTGGTGTTAATCGAGTGCTTAGTGTTCAGTGAGTGCATAGTGTGCTTAGTGTTAATTGAGTGCATAGTGTTCAGTGAGTGCGTAGTGTTTATTGAGTGCATAGTGATTATTGAGTGCTTAATGATTATTGAGTGCTCAGTGTTTATTGAGTGTTTCGTGTTCATCGAGTGGATAGTACTTACAGCACATTGTGGCTAGTGGTCACTGTGTCTGATGCAGTGGGGATCCAAGAATTGTATTTTTTAGCAAGATGCTTAACTCACAATGCTTCTCCCCCTCCCTGGAGTCAAATTGAGCACCTGTGAGGGCAATAATGGGGCACTGCAGCATGATGAACACCCTGCAGCTGTGAGTCGGCATTGGAAGACTCCCCTGAGAGTGGAAATGGTGTGGTACCCAACTGCAACTGTGACTGGGTTGTCGTGTCAGGAGAAGACTGATCAGGTGGCCCCATTATCATGGGGTAAAGTATAAATCAGTATGAGACTCAGAAATGAGTGAAAAGTAACTGTGAAGCATTTACCTTATATCATCGCAGTGCTAGACATGAATGTGAAGTGAAAGGGAGCCCACCACATACATATTGTTCATCGTTTATGTAATGAATATTCAGTGCTATCTTTGGAATTGTTGATAGGATACATACATGTCGTAATTCATCTCAGTCTGAACATTTATTTTGCCATTTCTTTGGAAATGTGCTGAGGGAATTCTTGCTGGGAGGTCTTTGAAAATGCAGACATGTGTCAATATTCACTTTCTGAATCATCAGGCTGGTGTAGTTGAAATATACATCAATACTCTGGACATATCATCCTCATGATGTGCTTTAATCCCCAGGGAAAATCCTCGGATAATTCCCTTCCGCGACAGCAAGCTGACCCGCCTTTTCCAGAACTTCTTCAATGGTCGAGGAAAGGCCGCCATGGTTGTCAACGTCAGCCCCTGCAGCAACATGTTTGATGAGACCTTGCAGGTGTTCAAGTTCTCCGCCATCGCCAAGCAGGTAGGTGGATGTCTGTTACTGGTTGTGGTGAGGAAGAATGTGAACTTGAATGACTGAATTGTTATTTGATGTTCTGTGTTTGGCCAGATGTCTCCTGATGGGACCTGCTGTTGTCCCATTGAATGGCAGGGATGTTGCTGTCGTTGTTTTTGCTTTGTTTGAAATCAAGATGATTAAAGTTTGCTGGGTGGCATAGCGCGTTTCTTTAGACAATTGTGCAAGAGCTCAAACTTTGTGTAGTTTTCAAAATGTAATATAGTCTGTGTCTAGCAGGTGCCGTATTCAAATCTTAACAGATCCTAAAGTTGCATCATCATCTGGAAAGATTATGAGGTCAAGATAAAAAGTAACTGTGGTTCAGTATCATGGGGGAAAAGGGTCATTAGGTAGACCTTATTTTTAAGATCTCTTTTTTGACTCACATGCGAAGCAAAAGTGAGTCTATGTACTGAGCCGTGTCGTCCGGGCGTCCGGGCGTCCGGGCGGGCGTCCGTCCGTAAAAAACTTAAACGTTGGATTTTTCTCGGAGACTATTAAGTCTATCAACACCAAATGTGGCATGATGGTGTATGATGACAAGGCCTCAAAAAACATACATAGTGACTTGACCTTGCTTCAAGGTCAAGGTCACAGGAGCCATAAATGTGGTCTCAAAAACAGTCATTTTTCACATTTTCCCAATTTTCTCCCACGTTATTGAGAATGGCGACCTTAGCTACAAGTGGTATATAGGTCAAAGCAAGCCCTATCTTTTGATACCAGTTTGGTTGACCTTGCTTCAAGGTCAAGGTCACAGGAGCTCTTCAAAGTTGGATTGTATACATATTTTGAAGTGACCTTGACCCTGAACTATGGAAGATAACTGTTTCAAACTTAATAATTATGTGGGGCACATGTTATACTTTCATCATGAGACACATTTGGTCACATATCATCAAGGTCAAGGTCACTTTGACCCTTATGAAATGTGACCAAAATGGGGTAGTGAACCACTAAAATTGACCATATCTCATGGTAGAAAGTGCCAATAAGCACCATTGTGCTTCCTATGTCTTGAATTAACAGCTTTGTGTTGCATGACCTTGGATGACCTTGACCTTGGGTCAAGGTCACGTGTATTTTGGTAGGGAAAATGTGTAAAGCATTTCTTTGTGTATGATGTCATTGGTAGGTTTAGTTGTTTGACCTTGACCTTGAAGGTCACCTGAAGGTCAAGGTCATATAAAGGTCAAGGTCAAGCATGTGAGTCGTATGGGCTTTGCCCTTCTTGTTTCTTTTGGAGGCTAAATGAGACTCCATGTGTGTCTGTGTCTCTTTGTGTGTGTGTGTGATTTCCCACCCTCACCCCATTTTTTCAGCAAATAAACAAAGTTTGAAGTTGGTAGAAAGACATTGTGTTGGTCTAATTACTTGTGCCACAACTAATTTTGGAGGGGGCCTTAACTAGCATATCCTCCAATATCAGGGGGCACGATGAGGTACTGGGCACTGGGCAATTATGCCTGGGGGTAAAAATCTACAAAATGAGTTTTCATGTATTTGAGCAAAAAGTGTTGTTGTACAAGCAGCTTTTACTGAGATCCAACTATGGATTCTTCAGCCTTGAAGCAACAGAGGAATCTGAACAGGAATGTGCATTTCTTGTTACAGGTGGTGCTACAGCAGGCAGACCCAATGCCCAGACCCATGCTGCCCCCCAAGGCCAAGAAAGCAAGAGCCCTCACTATTGCCTGGGAAGCCCCCACCCCCAGTCAGTACCTCAGCCTCTGTCTCCTTCCCTCCGTCTCATATTGCAGAGCTTCTAGTGAAGGCTTGTCTCTTCTGTCTCTTTCTCCAGAGAAATTTTGGCCTGCCCTGTCTGCCTTCTTGTTCTTGCACTCTTAGAGTTTTGTTTGTATTAGAGCTGTGTCTGTTTCTATATGGGTTGGGGGTAAGAATAGATCCACAGCATCTCCCATCGCAATTCCTAAAAGGTGAATAACTAGGGAAGTTTAGGTTTGACGTGCTCGCACCCTTACCAGCTCTGGTGATTTTCTTGATGAATGGCCTACAAAGGCCGAATGGCCGTGAAACTCCATTCATCATCATCAATCTCAATGGTTTAGTACAGAAGAGCTTTCTGCTTGGACTATGCCTCTTTAAATTTGGTATTGTACTGTAGTTTCATGCCAAAGCTGATCTTCTGCTCCTCTCTGGGCTTGATTTGTTTGCTTTGAGGCATTCTACAGTAGTTGTGCCTTTCTGTCTACGTGGTCTTATTGTGGAGACAAGTTTCCATGTCTGTCCCTGTGCTTAGTTTTGTCCTTCGGAGATTTCTACTGGAGCTGTGCCTCTCTCTCCCTACTCTGTGTGGTACCATAGAGTGCACTGCCAGAGCTGAGCTATTTCTTCAGTGCTTGCTATTTCTTGTATTTTCACACGGGATCATCTGTCTGTCTACCGCCTTGTGTTATCTTCTGTCTCGACCTGGAAATACCTCACAATTTCATTTGCATTTAGTCACTGGTGCAGAGATGCCTTAACCCATTAATGCCAGGGTTTTCTCTGGTCCTGTATTCTCTTAGTGCCGCTCGGTCACTGTAGTGCCGAAACCAAATACCCTCTTCCATGCCAGCAGGTCACTGTAGTGCCGGAGAGTGACCCGCATGGGTCTGGCCTCAGAATCCTTGTTTATCACAGAGCCTGGCCCTGACCGTGAGAACCTGTCCCTCCTTCCCGCGATACAGAACATGCTGATACATGCATTTACACATGTGGTCTCAGAAATACCCTGAGTTTTCACTCTTATTCAAGATGGCAACAAAGGAGGAAGGAGAAATCTAAAACTATTCCGGCAGAAGGGGATTCCAGTACACTCAAAACTCCGGCTGCACAGAGAGTGTAGGGTTTCAGCACTGCCGTGACCAGCCGGCGCCAAGGGGTTTAATCTTTGCCTGCTCTTTGTTCCTGCTTTGCAATGAAAGACCTGAAGTGTGTAAAACAATGGTTTAAGTAATCACCCATCCTGGCAGCTGTACTTAGATGACTTTTACTTCCACCTTGGTTTGTTCTTTCGTTTGTTCATTATTTGGCAAAATAACTCAAAAGTTCACAATGGATTCTGCTGCACTTTGGTGCAAAGTCAGGGTTTTGACCAAAGAACAATCAGTTAAATTTTGAAGGTTATCTGTTATCTTGATATGGAAGTGCAAGTAGAAAGTGAAATTTTATCACTCACCTCGAAGTCAATGATGTCAAACTATTGATGATGTTGGTGTATGTGTTCCACACTCAGACCTCCAGCAGACGCTATTTAAATAAAATAAACTTTGTATCGTCAGGCCCGGCCAGCATAACAGCATTGTTCAGGCCACGGAGGAGAAATGTTGGCTTCCTTGGCGGAGGTTTGCACCCTCCGAGTGCTCTCTAGTTATGCATTGGACTCGCAGGTTTTGTAATGCTCTTCTCACTCTCTTCATGGAGAGGAGTGTTTTATCATGGAACTGAATGTTATTGGCTGTGCTTTCTTTTGTCGTGCAGTTATGTGACAGGTCTGCGCCTTGAGCATGCTGCCAGCATGGATATGTGCACCATACAAGTGGACATCATCATCATCATCATCATCATCATCAATCCAGTTATAAAATCATTCACTTTCTGTTATTGTTTTGGCCAGTAATAGAGAAGGCGAATGAGTGGGTGTAGCGGAATCCGTGATTGTGTTGTAGTAGATGTAGTAGCAGCAGCTGCACAGGCATTGTTTGTGTTTTGGAGTGGCTGAGCAGTAATGTGATGAAGTAGTGACAGTGCTAGAATGACACTTGCCATTACTTACAGGGTCGGCCAAACGTCATCAGAGCGAGCTGGAAAAAGCCACCTGCATGCCTCTACCAGAGGATGATGATGACCTGGACGAAGAGGTGGAGGAAGTGATGGTATATAAGACTGAACTGGAGGTATGTGGAAAATATGGTGCGTCTTGCAGGCATTCAGCCAATAGCTGACTGGAACCTCTTTTAGCTGTAGATAGGGCCAGTCAAAGACCCAATGCCTAACACTGCCAGCAACATTATAGATCATGTTCCTGCATCAGCGCTTTTAGAGTCCTACTGTGATTCTTTCTTTTTTTGACTCACATGCGAAGTGTCGCCTTTTCTACTTATCTAAAAACTTTAGAAGTTAAAGGTCCCTCCCCAAAGGACGATGTAATCGCCTCCAGGAGAGGTAACCCTGATAAGTAAAAGAGTTTACAAACTAAACTAACCTCCACTCCTTGGGGGGACACCACAAACAACAAGAAAACAAACCAGACTCAAATAAACACAGGCCAGTGAATCAGTTTGCAAATAAATACAAGTTTATTCAAAAGCTAACTACTCTTCCTAGCAGTCCAAGACCACAGAGGAAGGTGAGCTGAATAAAAGTGCAGCAGAAAAGAAAACAAAACAATACAAGGTGAAACAGTCAGCAGGTAAGGTGGCACTTCTGCTTCCTGTAAAAGTCCAGAAAAACAACAACAGCAAATCCCGGGGTAAGGAAATGGAGAACAAATCAAAATAACCAATACCCTTGTTCAAAAACAACAAACGCCTAAGTCACCGGTGACTAGGGTTGAAAAATAGGGCACAGAAAACAATCTCCAAATTTCCCTCTTCCCTTCACCATTCCCCAAGAAACTGAAATAAATTCAGCTATACTCCAAACAATACAATCCACTACAACTTCCACCACACGTTCTGACAAACACTTCAAAACGCAATAAACTTCTTCAACAAGACAGAAGCAAAGACCGAACAACACACAGGGTATGACAACCAGTCACTCCCGCTCCCCATGCATAACGTCACGCGCGGCAGCCAGCCGCATACCACAAAACCCCTCTCTCCTCACCTCGGCTTACCCCCCTTCCCCCAGCAGGACACTTCCGGCCGCGAGACAGGCAGCCAAAACATAAACAAGGCGGGTCTCGCTCCACTCCGCCCTCACTCGTACAGTAGCTCCTCACACAGCAAGCTCACGCGACCCACGCGCACACGAGTAGACACTTCATGTCTAAAACAGCAATGAACGTGGAGTTTAACCAGGAAAGAAACCATCTTACCATCACATCGCTGACTGTACGCTTTCCCCAGCCTAGCGTACTCTGATCACCACGTGGCTTTCCCCAGCTCACATGATCAGAAGCAACACAGCGATAAACACAACCGAAATCTCATACAAAGAATTCCCAGAGTAACCCAACCCACTTCCTTCCTTTTCAGTCCGTTTGAAAAGAAGACATTGTCCCCAACCCTTTGAACAAGTCACTGTACTCAAACACAGTTTCTCAGAAGTCTTGGCGAATACTCTCATAACCGACGCACGCCTGGCGTCAACCGGTGTCCAGACAAGTATGACCCCTTCCCGTGAATTAAGTCCTTCCCCTCCTTGTCTGTCATGAGATTTACCCTGACTTGCAAGCGTTACGCTTAATTCCCCAAGTCAGTAACAGTTTAGAAGACGATCCTAAACTTCGGCAGAATTACCACAGTCATCAGAGCTAGAGTTCTTAATACCATTCTACAGAAGAACCAATTGATGAATCACTCTCTCCCTTCGTCGCATAGTCCACCCTGCGACAATACAGCCGCGCTAAGACACCGCCTCCAACTGCGAATGTACGCGCTAGCGTTTCTCCCCTCACCCCTCTGCCTCTGATACAATCTTCCCCTAATTGTTCAGGCCGCCCGTGCGGACTTATCCCCACTCTACCCAAAGTGGATTTCGTTAGACTATTAACTACCAGTTCTGACCTGTCCTAACGAAATGGTAGCTACCAAGCTACGAACGAGAAAACGATACTTGCACAGCCGTCAGAACCAAAACGGCAAGACGAAACGCTCCAGCGTCTCAGACGTCGCTCCAGCCTCGCGCCCAGGTCACTCCTAGCCAGCGCAGCATTCCCTCGGAGACGTCAAGCAACCACGAGCTCCACCCGTGTGGACTCGAGAAGACAGTACTGCAAGGCTCCACCAAGAAGACGCAGCACTCGTGGAATTACGTAGACACGAAGATACCAACAGGAAGGTGAACCAGTGGAAACGTAGAGGATCAGGCGGGAAGCCCACTGCTCCCGCGACCAGTCGATACACCCGTAGTAGATACCGCGAGAC
The DNA here is from genome assembly GCA_034096865.1 of Theodoxus fluviatilis. Lineage (NCBI taxonomy): Eukaryota > Metazoa > Mollusca > Gastropoda > Cycloneritida > Neritidae > Theodoxus > Theodoxus fluviatilis. The sequence goes on from JAWQFJ010033619.1 coordinate 358,739, forward strand.
GACGACGGCACGACGACGGCGACGACGAAGATAAACGTAGAAGACGAAGATCCACAAAGATCCAAAAGCCTAAAACACACAAGGTTTCGCCCCAATAATCCAACTACCCCATTTCCTTGCGAAGCCCATTCATACAAGAATTTAAGGTTCATGTGGCGCATCCCAACCTGATGCCCAATTAAAAATGCTTCACTCGCTCCCCGCGAGTCAGCTTGAACTCAAAGCTTCATTACTCAAACATTCGATCCCATAGATTTACTCCATCCATAGAAATACGAACCCGTACCCAACAAATTGACTTATTTTCCACCCAGATTCAACAATCAAATACCCCACGTGGTAAAAGCAATATGGCGGCGGCGATATTCACCTCAGTCCCCAGGCTGTGGTGAAATCCTCAGAAGTTCCGTCTTAGCCAGCGGAAAACTCCCCTTCCATTCTCGTGCGATCAACTGCTACCAGAGTTGATACGGAGAAAATTCCACCAGGGCGACCAGACTTCGCCCACGAGCCGCACCGCGCAGCTCCCGCATCAGCGACCCAGAGGATGCGTGCCTGCTCCCTCCATCCAGACGATGGAAAATGTACTGAGCTCTAAGACGCGATCAAGCATCGGCGTCCCCTTCTCACGTGATTAACCGCCAATCACTAATGAGAGATTTCCCGCCTCGGCTACCTTCTCCAATCACTACTCGCCAAGGTCCAGCGAGCTACGGACCCCTGCTAACAATCGAGTAGACCCCGTAGATCTTACTCACTATAGCCCCTCCGAAGACCCCCCTCCCCCTGGGTTCACTCCGGAGCGAAGCCGTGACATTCCACTACGCGGTAGCCACGCCCACAGCGGCAAGCGTGCGACCGCGGATATGGAGAAGACTTTTTACCCTGTTTATTTACAATGAAGATGACCAACCCACATCACCCTTATTGTCGTCGCTTATCACGCGACACGAAGCAAAAGTGAGTCCGGGCGTAAAAAACGTAAACGTTGGATTTTTCTCGGAGACTATTAAGTCTATCAACACCAAATGTGGCATGATGGTGTATGATGACAAGGCCTCAAAAAACATACATAGTGACTTGACCTTGCTTCAAGGTCAAGGTCACAGGAGCCATAAATGTGGTCTCAAAAACAGTCATTTTTCACATTTTCCCAATTTTCTCCCACGTTATTGAGAATGGCGACCTTAGCTACAAGTGGTATATAGGTCAAAGCAAGCCCTATCTTTTGATACCAGTTTGGTTGACCTTGCTTCAAGGTCAAGGTCACAGGAGCTCTTCAAAGTTGGATTGTATTCATATTTTGAAGTGACCTTGACCCTGAACTATGGAAGATAACTGTTTCAAACTTAATAATTATGTGGGGCACATGTTATACTTTCATCATGAGACACATTTGGTCACATATCATCAAGGTCAAGGTCACTGACCCTTATGAAATGTGACCAAAATGAGGTAGTGAACCACTAAAAGTGACTATATCTCATGGTAGAAAGTGCCAATAAGCACCATTGTGCTTCCTATGTCTTGAATTAACAGCTTTGTGTTGCATGACCTTGGATGACCTTGACCTTGGGTCAAGGTCAAATGTATTTTGGTAGGAAAAATGTGTAAAGCATTTCTTTGTGTATGATGTCATTGGTAGGTTTAGTTGTTTGACCTTGACCTTGAAGGTCACCTGAAGGTCAAGGTCATGTAAAGGTCAAGGTCAAGCATGTGAGTCGTATGGGCTTTGCCCTTCTTGTTTATTCTTGGGTAGGATAATGTTTTTGCTTGCTTGTCGTGCTTTTTGTCACCCTTATTCCAATTAAAAGTGTACCTTAGTAGGTGGGTAGACAACTTTGATTTTTAAAAATACTTTAAAGCTGCATTCCAGAAGTGATTTCTCTTTGCCATAAATATATATGTCATATTTCTGGTAATAAACATATAGTTCATTCAATAAGCTCTCTAGTGATATATAGTTTGTATGTTATTTCTGCATGTTGTATGCTTATTTGGTCATTTGGCACATGACCCATGAAGAGGAAAAAACCGGTGACATTCGGGCACTAATAGTCTGACACCCGGAGGGTTAACTGGGCTTGCACTGCATTGAACAGTACTGGATTTACATATTTGACATCCTTGCATATATTTGATAATTCAGATGTATCTTTGAATTTCTTTCAGTTAAATGCTTGAGTTATTATTGGTTTTAAAATATTCAATCCTGTTGTAGCCACTGTTGGCAGATGGATAAAAGTCATTATTCATTAACAATTTGTATGTTATCATTTGACAAAGAACTGTCTGCCCGGCAGGAACTCCTGAATGAGCTAGATAAGCTCAGGCAGATGGTGGCAGATGAAAGGCGAGACAAACATTTCCTGGAAATGAAGATCAGGGATGAGGTCGTGAAAGAGATGTCCGCCCAGTTTGTGGAGATTGAAAAGAGATGGAGGCAAGTGATCAAAGCTCTCGTTGTGCTACCCCTTGATTTGTAGCACTGTCTCTCCGTTGGCCTCTTGTCATCTGTCTGCCTCCTGCCTTTGCTCTTTGATTTTATTTCCCTCTCCCATGATCTATACATCTGTTGGGTCATACACCTACCGGTCTTCTGTCTTCATCACCTTCAGGGTTTTTCTTCCATTCCTATTCCCCTTTCTCATCCTGCTGCTGCTGGTGCTGCCAGTGCTTCTCTTTTCTTCCTCCATTCTCCTCTTACTTCTCTGTCATCCTTGTCTTCATCCCTTCCTACTCCTTCCTTGTTTTCATCCCTTCCTACTCCTTCCTTGTTTCCATCCCTTCCTACTCCTTCCTTGTCTTCATCCCTTCCTACTCCTTCCTTGCCTTCATCCCTTCCTACTCCTTCCTTGTCTTCATCCCTTCCTACTCCTTCCTTGTCTTCATCCCTTCCTACTCCTTCCTTGCCTTCATCCCTTCCTACTCCTTCCTTGTCTTCATCCCTTCCTACTCCTTCCTTGTTTCCATCCCTTCCTACTCCTTCCTTGTCTTCATCCCTTCCTACTCCTTCCTTGCCTTCATCCCTTCCTACTCCTTCCTTGCCTTCATCCCTTCCTACTCCTTCCTTGTCTTCATCCCTTCCTACTCCTTCCTTGTCTTCATCCCTCCCTACTCCTTCCTTGTTTCCATCCCTTCCTACTCCTTCCTTGTTTTCATCCCTTCCTACTCCTTCCTTGTCTTCATCCCTTCCTACTCCTTCCTTGTTTCCATCCCTTCCTACTCCTTCCTTGTTTCCATCCCTTCCTACTCCTTCCTTGTTTTCATCCCTTCCTACTCCTTCCTTGTCTTCATCCCTTCCTACTCCTTCCTTGTCTTCATCCCTTCCTACTCCTTCCTTGTTTCCATCCCTTCCTACTCCTTCCTTGTTTCCATCCCTTCCTACTCCTTCCTTGTTTCCATCCCTTCCTACTCCTTCCTTGTCTTCATCCCTTCCTACTCCTTCCTTGTCTTCATCCCTTCCTACTCCTTCCTTGTTTCCATCCCTTCCTACTCCTTCCTTGTCTTCATCCCTTCCTACTCCTTCCTTGTTTCCACCCCTTCCTACTCCTTCCTTGTTTCCATCCCTTCCTACTCCTTGTCTTCATCCCTTCCTACTCCTTCCTTGTTTCCATCCCTTCCTACTCCTTCCTCGTCTTCATCCCTTCCTACTCCTTCCTTGTTTCAATCCCTTCCTACTCCTTGTCTTCATCCCTTCCTACTCCTTGTCTTCATCCCTTCCGACTCCTTCCTTGTCTTCATCCCTTCCTACTTCTTCCTTGTCTTCTTGAAATTTTTCTCGATGTGATTCTGGCGGGAGAACACTCATCGAGATATATTTCTTGATATGACTCCTATGAGTTAATCTCTTATTTTTGCTTGAAGTTTTTTGGAAACTTTGAAGAGTTAACTCCTATTTGTTGAGAGCGAAAGGGTTAATCATTGCAATTTGTATATATATTCTGCTTTGCAGGATGAGATCAGGCACATTTGTCATACAGGTATCCTTGGAGTCTGTTCTCTGTTGATAACATGTATGTCCTGGTTACTCATGGGAGTTTTAGCCAGGTCCTTGACTTAGTGGCCACTTAAAAGACCTGCCAAGAAGGATACTTCATATTTTGTAGTGTTAATCCTCATTGGACAGGTGACTAACCCCTTTGATGACTGCAGGGAGCGGAACAAAGAAACAGAAGAGCTGGCTGAAGAGAGGGCAGAGAAGCGAGTGCAGATGTACATGGAGGCAGTGTCAGCGCGAAAAGCCAGGAAGAGACGGCGAGGGGAGGACGATGAGGAGGCTGGCGAAGACCTTGTTTCCACGGCTTTGCTCCAGGTCAGTGCTCTGTTGTCATGGTGATTATACAAAGCTTTCATTTTCAGAGTTCATTACTCCAGAGGTATTGTGATCTACACACAACCGATACATGGGGTACAGCAGAAAGACACAGGTGCCTAGTTCACTAATACTTGTACAGCTCCCTCAAGAGCCTTCAGAGCCACTCGGGTGCAGTTGCGGATGATAGTGTAGAGAAAGGATATTCCGTATGTAAGTTAATGAATGAACAACTTGATGAATTTTATTAACAGTGAAGTTGCAGTGCAGTAGTCATACTTGCACTTGTACCTGTAGTTGTGGCTTGTGCAGTGTTTGATGCAGCACTGAGCTTAGAGCTGTATTTTTGGGCTGAGCCCCTGTGAGTTGTGGGTAGGGGGCTATCTCTGGCCAGTTCTAGTGCTTTTATAGTCAATGCCCATACATAGCCTGCAAAGGCTGATGGGCAGTTTAAGGCAAGACACGGGTCGAAAAGTTGGGAAAATTTCATATCTGGACGTTTTTGAGATAACATCAGTTTTGAGTAGTTCAAACACTTGCAAATGCCCCCACGTGTTTTTTTCGACCTGTCATTCGATAATTAGTTGAATAAAATGGCTTTGAAAAACATCACTCCTCGTAAAAAACGTTAAAAACGTCATTGATGCATCGTATTTTATGACTTTTGGAAAAATTGTAACTTTCGATCTATTCTACGAAGAGGTTCACGCCCGGTACCGTTGGAAAGCTCGTCTTTTCGATCGAGCACAGCAAGGGAAATAACTCCGCCAACTATAGTGGTCTATTTTTAGTTGATGATTTCAAACAGCGTACACAGGGTTGTTTGGAAACTCACTAGCCAATCATTGAGCTTAGAGAGGGAATTCCACTTGTTTCAACCAATCAGAGACTCCAAAGCGAGGATTCCCTGGCCCACAATGCATCATAAACATGGCTGCCGCTTCAACGCTAATTCTCTCAGTTAGTTTATGTTTTGCACCAAATCGAATAAATTCGACTTCAATCAAACAATCAGAGAATGCCCATGAGTGAATAAACTCAACATTATGCCGCGACCGAAAAATAGTGGGCGAAGAGAGCAGCTTTCGGCTGCACGCACCTCGAAAATACTTCGCGGTCAAGGTCGAAAGTCTAGTTCTACTTCGTCAACGCCTGCGTTGACAGTGCTATCGCGATCGCTGCCTCCTCGTCCCTCCATCTCAACTGCCTCGATTCCGGAAGAAACTTCAAACGCATCGGCATCAAGGAGGAAGATACAGATGATGCAGGCAGAAGCAAAGCAGCCGATTGAAACCGATCATAAGTGGGTCAACGTGCACTTGACTTAGATCAGCTGAGTGAACTAATGAACGATGTTCTTTGCCCGAACTGTTTTCGGTCTGGTCTCACCTTCAGCATACTATACGATAAAAACAATGGCTTAGCCAGCAAACTTTGCTTGAAATGTGGAGCCTGTGATGCCAGAAGAATGAAGAAAGCTAATGTGGCAGCCTCTGTTCAGGCATAGCAACAGCGCCTACACTAAGTGGCTTCATGCCTTCAACTCAAGGCATCAGAAGAGGAGGCTTCAGGAGGAAGAAGAAGGGGAAACCTATGGTGCTGGAATGGCAAACTGACTTGTTGTTGACTCATTCACAGCATGTGTCTCTCTGAAGTTGCCTTTATTGACCTTGGCATTTCCTGTGTAGTAGTAGGGCTGATCCTTTCCTCTTGAGCATGAACTTTTCCATCCCTGCATTTTTTTGTACTGGGGACTGACTCACTGCACAAAACACTAAAAACTGGAAACTGTAAGTTCAGTTTCATTTTTTAGCATGTGTAGTCCTGCTGGATGAATGTATGAATAAATGAAACAAGTTTTAGTCATGATGGATAGTTTTAGAAGGACTTATGCATGACTAAAAGTTGTTTTTGCCATTTTCTCAAAATGTGTTTTTTTCATAGAGTTCAAATCAATTAGTTACTCAAACTCATCACAGGATGATGATGATGACTTGTAATTTTCCAGGTATGTTACATGTATAATAATTTATGAACATACAGACACTTTTTGCTGTGAACTGATTATTTGGCCAGATATGATTTTTTTTCTTTGATGTTGAACCTACTTTATCTGCAATTCGGATATTGATGTGGAAGCAATAAGTACATTTTTTTTACTTTTTGCATTACAAACATAATCTTCTGTACATTTAAAGATAAAGAGTGTACAATTTTAATGCAAAAAGAATTTTCAAGAAATATCAAGTAGTTAAGAAGTTATAGAAATTTAAAAAGATACAGAAATTTGCATATTTTTGCATGTTAGGCGGCCATTTTGGATTACCCATAATTTTAATTACTGTCAAACTTTGATGTTTTGATTTACTGTTATGAGTTCTTTCATGCCAATGAAACAAAAAAATTTCAATAAACATATTAAAAAATTTCATGCTTCCTAGTAGTGTCTTGCCTTAACTCATTCGCGGCGCATAGGCTCAATTGAGCCTACCACATTAGCATATTTTTGCCCCCTTACAACAAGGAAAATATGGTTTAGGGAACTAGTCTAGTCTTCAATTATTCTCTGTACTATAGTTTGCCAGCTTTAGATCCACACACAGATCTTTCTTGTCCAGACCATAACCTTTATCAGCGATGCACTAGGAGGCTCGAAGTAAACAGCGATGGCGGCGGAGCGTGGATCGCAGCACGTGGTGGGTGAGCTGGTGGAAATTGCTATAGAGGAGGGTTCTGATGCTGAAGAGGATGCTTTGTATGAGATAGGAACTGATGTAGATGATCCCCTTCATGATGATGATGATGGTGGTGATTTTCCTCTTGCTAATGATGAGGTATCAGAGAGCAAGGATGAGAGCAAAGCTGTCATGCTGGTTGAAACTAGGTCGACCTCGCCATCATCGGTAGTCAGGAGCCAAAGCAGAAGAAGTTCAGAGGAAGCCTCAAGACGTGCCTTTTCCGCCAAGCGCGTCTTGCTGACAAGGGGATCCTTGTCAACCCCTACTAGGGACATCCTAGAACCATGGAAAATTTGAGACATTTGTGTGTGTGTGCATACACCACTGAGCAGCCTTTGGGCTAGAAGTGCGCGCAATATAAATACGTTATACATACATACATTGTAGGCTCATATTGATTGTAACTCAGGACTAATAATCCCAATCATCACAAAATTTCTTCAGTGTGTTTTTGTGCCATTTTTTGAAGTTCACTTTTTTATAGAGCTCTAGACCAAGAAGCAAGCAGTGGGCACTCTGAGAAAGAGCTGAGTGAAAGACCTTTTTTTTCTTCAAAATAGTGGCTTTACTTACTGTCATGGAAAGTGTAGTGTTTTCTTAGCTTGACAAAGTGCTGCATTTGGCTAGTTTTGGCACAGAAAGACCTTTCTAGCCATACCAATTTTAGCTTTGTAGCTACAGTATTAATTTTACTACGATTTTTCAAACTTGGTCCATTTTCCTGCGATTGCAGGGGACAGACGCACTAGAAATTCTGCGCCTTGAATGAGTTAATCTTGTTGTTCATTCATTCATTCATTCATTCATTCATTCATTCATCATTTATTCATTGTTTCATTCCTCCTGGCTCGATTACTTAAATCTCATTATTCTCCTAACTAATCAAGGAATACATACTGTATGAGCAGTGTTTGTTTCTATGGAACGACTAATCTATTGTGCAGCAGTGAGCCTGTTTTGGTTTGGGCTGCATGCTTTTCAATGCTTGATCAGTTAATACAATCACTGGAAGAAAAGAATAAACCGACTTGGGCATCAGCAGTTGATAAACAGCTGCTCTCTACTGGTTCAGTCTCCCATTCCAAGCTTCAAATTTCATTGCTGGGTTTCCTTACTAGGACAAGGACAATCGCATTCAGACACTGGAGGCGGAGCTGTCTGCCCAGAACCAGCAGTTGACCAGTCTGCAGGCCTGTCTGGCAGCGCTGAGGAAGCAGTGTGAGGAGCTCACCCAGGACAAGACGGCGCTGGAATTCCAGTGTGCAGAGGCCCAGCGCCGAAAGTCCAGGGAGGCATCCCCTAAGGTCAGTTTTTCTCTTTGCTCTGGTTTGGATCATCTCTCTCTCTGCCTGGTTTAGGTCTTCTGTTCACTTGCCCAACTTGCAGAGTCTTAAATGAAATGGCATGCTGGATAATACTGAATCTTTGACAGTTTGTACTTTGCCACTTTTTTCAAAATTATTTTGTCCAAGAAACTGAAACGGGCTTTTTCTACTACCTTTATGCATTAACACTTTACTACCTGCAGTGACCATTGCCACTGCACACTGCCACCTTATTCTTCTTTGATATCTGCTTGAAGTTCTCTAAAAGTTTGTAGAATTAACTCCCCTAAGATGGGAGATAAAGGGTTAATCTCACTTCTACCCATCACTGCACATCAGGAACTATGGGCAGCCAGGACCGCCATCTTGCATTATCCATGAAATAGAGGCGAGAAAACCTTGGAGATTGTGACGTTGTGTCCAGGCATCTTTGTCTCCATATGCAGCTCCTGTGAATGTATGCAAACATGGATGTCAGTCCATGTATCTCTTTGTATGTCAGGGACTCAACTGCATGATCAATGAACTGATTTCATTTTTACATTCCCCCAGGGAAGCTCAGAATTTTTTTTTGGGTGAATCATAAATGTAAGTACAGTGGAACCTGCGAATAGCGACCCCTCTTGGGACCAAACCAAAAGGGGTGCTATTTCGAGGTAGGGTGTTATTTGGAGGTTCAACCATAATCATGATCAAAAACACATTTCAAAGCTCACACACATGCACATGTGTAGATAGAAAATAAAAGACATGAGAAAACAAACAGCAAGGGCAACAAAACAATGTTTAAAGGCATTCAATATTTTATTGTACACACTTCAAGTTAAAATGAGGATTAATTTGGCTAGTTTTGACTAAACTAAGGAGATCTGCATGTACATGTACATGTAGTCACTGATGTTCTTGTGATTGGCTTTGGATTTTTCTATAAGTCTAATCATGATCAAGAACACATTTCAAAGCACACACACATGCACATGTGTAGATATAAAATAAAAGACATGAGAAACCTAACAGCTAGGGCAACAAAACCATTTTTAAAGGCATTCAATATTTTATTGTACACACTTCAAGTGAAAATGAGGATTAATTTGGCTAGTTTTGGCTAAACTAAGGAGATCTGCATGTAGTCACTGATGTTCTTCTGAGTGGCTTTGGATTTTTCTTTAAGTCTGATTTCTTCCACAGAACTTTTCAGTTTCATGGCCTGTGACACATCATCATTGTCACCTTTGACAGTGACAAAGGCAAGCAGCCTTTTCACTTGCTCTAGAGCAGGCTCATCGGCTGCAAAGGTTATTTTTAGATTGCCTGACCCACTTCTGACCCCAGCATTGTATACATGTCAGCGCGGCTCAACTAAACCGACCTCTGGGAACGGCCGTGTGGTGCAGACACTTCGCGAAATGCCGCCCCAGGGAAGAGAGAGTCGCTATTCGCAAGTAAAAACAGCGATCGGGACCGGCAAGGGGGGGTCGTTATTCGCAATAGCGAGGTTAGTCGCTATTTAGAGGTAATTTTCTTAAGAAATCGATCCGTGCCGGCTCTGACCAGCCGCTATTGCGAGGGTAGTCGCTATTTAGAGGGTCGCTATTCGCAGGTCCCACTGTATTACCAGGTAAGGAAACAAAAATTCTGAAACAGTTGTACACTGCTTAGCAAAAGGGGTGATAAAGTGTGAGATATCCACTGTAATGTCAATAGGCAATAGGTGTTTCTGTCCTCTTCCTTTGCAGAACTCAGATGAAGCTGTGGCATCATTGAAAGAAGAAAATGTGAAACTACAGTCAAAGATAGCTGAGCTTGAGGAGAAAATGAAAGTAAGTTCCTATTGTATTCTCAATTTTAGATAAGGTAATGAATGGAGAGTACGACATTTATTAGGCTGTTTGATGGGAGATACACTGTTTATTGATGGTGTGTTATTTGGAGTGATGGAGAGATGATTGAACAAGCATGTAGGTGATGGTGGAGTGGATGGATGAGTGAATGAATGCCTGCATAAATGGATAGAGAAACAGATAGGTGGATGGATTAATACAAGAACTTGGGAAATGAATGCTAGGCATGAGACAAGTATAAAAGAAAAACATGCACCCTTTCTATCAGCTGTGGTGTGACTGCTGACAGCATTTGCCGCATGGCTGAGAAACTGGCACTGTTCATGTCCTCCTGTGCATCCTGCAGAGCCAGGGCGGGGACAGAGGCCTGGACGTGCTCAGCCAGCAGCAGCTCCTGGAGGCCATGGGCACCAAGCTGGGTGAAGCCAAGGCTTCCAACAAGGAGCAGGTACTTGTCCTTCCTTCACCCGTCTTGGGAGGGCTGGGCTGTCTGCTTCATCACTCCTTTTGTATTTCTCTGTGTCTGTCTGTGTTTTTCTATTTGTCTTTCAGTGTGTGTGTGTGTGTGTCTATGTGTGTGTGTCTATGTGTGTGTGTCTATGTGTGTGTGTTTCTATGTGTCTGTCTCTGTGTGTGTCTGTCTGTGTTTTTCTATTTGTCTTTCAGTGTGTGTGTGTACAGACCTGCCAAGTGCTACGCTTTAGGCGTAGCATGCTACGCTTTCGACATGCTGGCTACGCTGCTACGCTCGTCCGTAAAAACTACGCTTTTCCCGCATGCTTGAACTTTTGCCCGTGATGGAGAATTCCCCCCCCCCCCCCCGCTTTCACGCCACCGGTTCAGCTTATCGCGCCGCCTTCACAGCCTTATCTCTTCCCCCCCCCCCCGCTTTCATGCCGCCGGTTCAGCTTATCACGCCGCCTTCTTCCCCCCCCCCCCCCCCCCCCCCCCCCCCCCACCTCCGCTACGCCTATTTCTTCAATGCTACTCCAAATAGCTCTGGATGCTACTCTTTGGCATGATGGTGGGTTGGCAGGTGTGTCATGTGTGTGTGTTTCTGTGTGTCTGTCTGTGTATCTGTGTGTTTGTCTCTCTGTGTCTGTGTGTAACTTATTCTTCAAAACAACGCACATGCCCTCCCCTCCCCTCCCCTCCCCTCACCTCTCTCTCTCTCTCTCTCTCTCTCTCTCTCTCTCTCTCTCTCTCTCTCTCTCTCTCTCTCTCATTCTCTCTCATTCATTCTCTCTTCCTCCTCTCTCTTCCTCCTCCCCTCCTTCCTCCTCCCCTCCTTCCTCCAACCTTACCTCATCTTAACCTCACCCTCCTCCCCTCACCCTTGCAATCTGTTTTTCCTGTTATGAATCACTATTGCTGTTGATCAATCAGCTTAGGTCTGATCAATGAATCAGATCATCCACCAAGCTTTGTGCATGATATTTTGGCTGTTGCAGTCGGAGGAGATTGAGGCGCTGAACGAGATGTTGAATGAGGCAGGGGAGACGTTCCAGCAGCAGAGGGAGGAGATTGAGAATCTGCAGGCAGCTCTACAGGAGCGGGATGCCAAGATTCTGGAGCAGGTCTGCTTCTGTCCATTCTGTCTGCTTGCCTTGCCTGTAATCTGGACAGTGTCCGCTGATACACGCTGTAGTGGGTCTCTCGGAAGAGATAGATGCTTTTATTATTGACAGCCCATCAGCTATGTGATGATGGCTGGTTCCTCGGATCACTGGGGAGGACGTCTCTGGCGACATGCCTGCTGGTGACTTTGTAGGCAACACACTGGCACACATAGGGCATGGGAATCTCTTGGTAGGGGGGCTCTGGGCAGTCAATGTTTTCCTGTTCACGCTTGTCCTCTGCAGCCTCGCTTCTAGCTGTTGAAAAGCGATGAGAGATTTTAATTGTTTGGATTTGTTTTCCTTCATTCACCTGTGTAAAACTTTGGTACAAGTCCATGAGTGTTATAGAGAAGGTGCTGCTTGCATATGTGTGCATGCGAGAGAGAAAGTGTTTGTGCACCTGCCTTTGTGTGTGTGTGTGTGTGTGTGTGTGTGTGTGCACTTTTATGAGTAGGTACATGTGTGCAGGCATGTTCTTGTTTTGAACAGAGTGGGAAGATAACTTAAATAAAGGGGAAGGCAGCGATTCTTTGTGCTTGTGTTGATTTCAACCTTGTCCTTGCCTCATATTTGCCTTCACCTTCATCCTAACAGGCGGAGCTCATTCAAAGTCTGCAGCAGCTGGTGTCAGAGTCTAAGGCTGCCATGGAAGAATCGGACCAGCGCCTGACTGCAAGACAGCACCGCATTGGATCTTTGGAGGCTGAGGTCAACACACAGCGAGGTAGCCCTCCCTCCCGCTCCTCTTTCCCTTCCCCTTCTAGCAGGGGCCGCCATAACAATTCTCGATCTTTGCCTCACTCACCTGGCAGCAGGGTTGGTCTGTCCCAGCACCCGGTTCAGAGTTCATCCAGTTCCTTGTTCCAAGACCCCATTCCCTCCATTCACTCTGAAGGGTTCTCTGTCAAGGACAGCTCCCAAACGTCAAGTCTCACAGAAGCCTCCCCAGCTATGACAGAGACATCTGTGTCCAAACCAGACCTTGCCCCAAGCAATCCACCCCCACTGACGCACTTGGGTGGCATACGGAGTCCTAACGCTTTGCCTCACCCCACTAAGTTCTTTGACAGTGTGGGTCTTTTGCCAGTGGAATCAACAGGTCAGGACGTGGGTTCCATGGTTAGGAATGATGGCTCCATGGTTGGGAATGATGTGCATGCTTGTGGTGTTGGTTCTGGTTTGAACGCTTTGGACCCTTCTCCTTTGATGTCTGTCTCGCATTCGCACCCTCTGCTTCTGCGCCCACAGCTTTCAGTGAAAATTGAGCCCTTCCATGCCTTTGCTTCAGCCCATGGAGGGACTAGTTCTGCTTATGCTTCCATGAAGGGAGGCGTCATGCCACCCTTGCCGAAGTTTCACATCGAGCATGCTTCTTCTCACTTGCTTCCTCCACCCCAGCTCTGCTCTGACAGTCTCGCAGAAGGCACGGTGCCTGGTCCCACCACCACTCTTTATTTTCCAGGTGAAGTGTTGGAGGAGCAACCCAGCAGTAAGCTACGGAAGCGTAGTAGCAGTGCCCCCAAAAGAGAAATCACATGCACTCCGCCTCCTCTGCCCTCCTCTCCCCCAGCGTCGCGATGTGTTGAGCAGGAACCCCCACCTGAGAGCACCCCCTCCCCCAGCCCGGCCCCTGTGCACGCCCCCACCAAAACAACCCCGTCTCGCTGGCGGTCTCTTCCAAGGGTTTCTGAGAATGATAGTCTCATTCCCCCCACCCCCTCCCCCCCTAGGTCGAGGCTGAAGGTGAAGCATACAGAGTACAACAGAGTCCTGAGGGTGCTGGTAACTCCCATAGTGGCGCCACTCTCTAGGCTTGTTGCCAAACACACAAAGACTAGTCTGCTCCGCATGCGCACTCCCACTCGTGGGGGTGAGTCCTCTCCCAAACGCTTGTGTCGGGAGGGGAAGGAGAACAGAGAGGCTGAGAGCAGGAAAGACAGCAAGAAGAAACATGGAGTCACACCACATCAAGTCAGTGGTGGTGTGCTTCGTGGTAATGGTAGTTTGAAGGAGGGCGAAGTGAAGATGAATGCCAAGAGACGTCTCAGCATGAAAGGCAAACGGAAATCCGAGGGAAAGAAATACAACTTGAGGAATCGCCGCTAGGTGAATGTCGTGTCTGAGTTTTCCTGTCTGTCTCACGCTTTCCCTCTTACTGTCCATGAGGTTCCCCTTGTGTTCTCTTCGCCTACTGCTGTGTAATCAAAGTATCAGTGTGTGAAGATCCTGCTGTGATGAATAGTTTCTGTTGTTTTGTGTCCAGCTGTGCACAGCCTTTCTTGGAGAGGTTTTCTTTGCATGGTGTCCAACACCACTCTGGGTGATGTGCTGTGTTCATGTGAGATGCCCTCTCTAGCTGGTATCTGCTGAGTGCTAGTTTTTCCCCATCTGCCAATGTGGCTTTCCCGGAGAAAGAGGATTTTCTCTGCCGAATGTCTCTGGTAGCAGTCAATCGTCCAGTGACTTTGTTCTCTGACAGAGGCATTTGCAGTTTGGTGAATTGCAATCATGAAGAGGACATGCAGATCTGTGCATACTGTCAGCTACTCTCCCATGTTGCCAGTCTGTATGCCTCCTCTGTGGTGCACGCACGCACGGGCATACACACACACACACACACAAGTATACACACACAATTCCCCTCTCCATCCACCCCCTCCCCACCCGGCCCTACTCCCCACCCTCTCCCCATGGGTCCTACCCCCACCACAACCTCCCCCTCTCACTCCCCTTCCTGAAGTCTCCTTTCCAGTGAGCTTCTCCTTCTGTGACAGCTATGGGTTTGTGTTGGTGCCGTTTTTGTAGTACATCTTATCAAGAATGTACACTTTTAATGAGTTGATTTCCTGAAGCCCAACTGTACATAGAGTAGTGGAATTATGTAGAAAAAAACACACATAATTTTCTAGTTGGTTGTTTTTCAGGTAGAGATAGTGAAATCAGTGTACATAATTGTTTTTGGTTGGTGCGCTGCTTCACATAGAATGAAAAGTTATTTTGCTGTGGTTAATCAACTGTCTACCATCATTCAGCCAAATGGTTCTAGTGATGTTGGTTGTTTGTTTTTTGGGGGGTTTTTTGTCTTCTGTGATGAATGAAAATGTTTTTGTTCGAATACAGTTTCATTCTCTATAATCCAATCTTTTCTTTAGCTATGGCATAGCTTGTTACACACAGTCAGTTTATCATTTACCAAAGCTATGTGTATGGTTTTAAAATTCTGCCATACTGACATAAATTTCATGTTTGCCTATGTTCTACCAGATATACCAATGATTCACTATTTTTGTACATGGTGCGATTTTAACCTCCAAAATCACATTTAATTGCAGTTTCTTGATTTCTCATATTGAAATGTTATGCACACATCTGTTTTTACTTTGTCCTCATTGCTTCTCAATCACAAATCCTTTGAAGTGTAATATAATAAACTATTCAATCATCAATAACTGAGTCCCAGTTTTTCCTTTCAGTGAGAATGGACTGAGCAGGATGGAGAGAGTTCATGTGGAAAATGCATTTATGTGTGCACACACGCACGCACGCACGCACACACACGCATGCACAGGTGTGGGGTGAAACGACGAGTCACACGTTACAAACTTCCGTTGCTGGGAGGTAGACTTAAAGATGGAATTTCATTCTAGCATCTGAATCAGAATAATTGTTTGTTGTGTACTCTTTCCCTAAATTAAAGTGGAATATGTTTGGCAACATAGTTCACTATCATGCAGTTATGGACTAGTTTTTTAAGCTTGCCCACTCTTTTCCCATGTGCATCAAGGAGAGTGATGTTTAGGCATTACAGATTGAAGAAATCATTTTGATGTTGGGTGCATTTAGTAGTTTGAGGTTTGTGGTAAGTTCATCTGTCTTAAGTCTGTTGCAAATGAATGCTTGTCCTCCTCAAGGCAAGGCAGTCTTCTTCATTGAGGAGTGTCTCCAGCAATGTGTGACTCGAAGTTCACCGACACCTGACTAAAGAGCTGGCTTGTTTCTGGTTGCAGGTGAGCAGAGCTGATCCCGCGACCAGAACCAAGACCATGCTTTTGACCTCCCTGTATTGAGGATTAGGCCTTTTCTCTGATTGTAGAAAGATGTGTGGAGTGCTGTTTCCTGGAGTCAGATACTGGATTTGGGCAGTAGGTTGTTGCATGTGGGTTGGGCTCTATCCTCCAGGGTGTCTAAATACTCTAATGCATGGTCAGACCCTAATGATCTGACTCTTTCCTTAGGCCACTGATAGCCTCTTTGGCTGCTTGGGGCCGCTCCTGGCTAGGCCACTGATAGCCTCTTTGGCTGCTTGGGGCTGGTCCTGGCTAGGCCACTGATAGCCTCTTTGGCTGCTTGGGGCTGGTCCTGGCTAGGCCACTGATAGCCTCTTTGGCTGCTTGGGGCTGGTCCTGGCTAGGCCACTGATAGCCTCTTTGGATGCTTGGGGCTGGTCCTGGCTAGGCCACTGGTAGCCTCTTTGGCTGCTTGGGGCCGCTCCTGGCTAGGCCATTGATAGCCTCTTTGGCTGCTTGGGGCCGCTCCTGGCTAGGCCACTGATAGCCTCCTTGGCTGCTTGGGGCTGGTCCTGGCTAGGCCATTGATAGCCTCTTTGGCTGCTTGGGGCTGGTCCTGGCTAGGCCATTGATAGCCTCTTTGGCTGCTTGGGGCTGGTCCTGGCTAGGCCACTGATAGCCTCTTTGGATGCTTGGGGCCGCTCCTGGCTAGGCCACTGATAGCCTCTTTAGCTGCTTGGGGCTGGTCCTGGCTAGGCCACTGATAGCCTCTTTGGATGCTTGGGGCTGGTCCTGGCTAGGCCACTGATAGCCTCTTTGGATGCTTGGGGCTGGTCCTGGCTAGGCCACTGATAGCCTCTTTGGATGCTTGGGGCTGGTCCTGGCTAGGCTACTGATAGCCTCCTTGGCTGCTTGGGGCCACTCCTGGCTAGGCCACTGGAGCAGGCCCTGAAAGCAACGCAGCCAGGAGCTCCTTGTGATGAGGAGGACATTAACATGCTCTAGCCATATGGTGCACCGTGGTGCCAGACTGACATAGATGGTGTCGGTGCATCTAGCATGTATCACTTTCGCAATGCATCCTTGTCTATATGGAAGCTGTCAACCCTCACCTGTGTTGCAGTGAAGAGTACCAGTGCTCACAGTCACTGGAGTCTGCATCTGGTGGATCTTGAAATTTTACTCATTAAACAAAGGGGTTTGCAGTGTAGTGCAAAACCCTTCATGAGGACCACCGTAAATCATAATCTATTATGACCATTCAATGAGCTCAGTGGATTAAGAACCTGTTGAGTATGCATCTATGTGGATCTTGGCGCCTTACCCGGATAACAACGTGGCTACATAGGGCCAGCTCTGTGGCCATGCTTGACTTGTAGTCACTTGTGGCTGTGTCCAAGGATGTGTGGATCCTGGAGTTGCTTTCCCACCCAGGAGTAATATTGGGTACCTGTGAGGAGAGCGATGGATCACCGTAGTGTGATTAACTCTAGTGCGCTGCCGTGAGCCAACATTGGGTTGGAATACTTTCCTGAGAGTGGAGTTGGTGCTGGTCCCTCACCGTGTGAGTCGTATCTCACTGTCACTGTGTGTGTCATCAGTGGAGTTGGTGCTGGTCCCTCACCGTGTGAGTCGTATCTCACTGTCACTGTGTGTGTCATCAGTGGAGTTGGTGCTGGTCCCTCACCGTGTGAGTCGTATCTCACTGTCACTGTGTGTGTCATCAGTGGAGTTGGTGCTGGTCCCTCACCGTGTGAGTCGTATCTCACTGTCACTGTGTGTGTCATCAGTGGAGTTGGTGCTGGTCCCTCACCGTGTGAGTCGTATCTCACTGTCACTGTGTGTGTCATCAGTGGAGTTGGTGCTGGTCCCTCACCGTGTGAGTCCTATCTCACTGTCACTGTGTGTGTCATCAGTGGAGTTGGTGCTGGTCCCTCGCCGTGTGAGTCCTATCTCACTGTCACTGTGTGTCATCAGGTGCCGGGAAAGGATTAATCATCAAGCAGCTCAATGATCGGGGTAAAGTGTGAAGCAGTTTCAGATCCAGACGTGATGTTGCCATACAAAACCACACATTTACCTTTATAATATTGGCTGAGCGACTGGAGTAGGCCCCTAAAGGTAGAGCAGCCAGGGGTTCCAGCCGATGAGGGGGACATCCAGTAGCTCCAGCCATAAGTTACCCCAGTTGGTGATCTTGTGTCCAGCCTGTTGACTCCTAAAACCATAAGCTGCCTGTTGGATGTGCATTACCCTGTGTTGATTGCAAGAAACCTTGTGTGCCACTGCCTCTAAGCACCTTTGATTTCAAGTCTGGACTTTTATCTGCATGGGACATTGTGTTCTCCTGCAGTGCAAAGTAAGTTTGGCTCATTCTAGATTGCTGCCGGGAAAAAGACTTCTCACAGGGGAACCTGAAGTAAATGGCACCAAGCTCAAGAACTGGCCTCTGTACGTGACATAGTGTCCCACTCAACCACCTCACAGGCATGGTCAGCTCTAGGTGAACAATTCCAACTGAGAGCTTCAAACAAATGACACCAGGCAAATATATCAAGCCTGGATTGTCCTTTGCACGAAACAATGTCCTCAGTCATAATATGAAACTACTCAGCTTTGCTGTTCAACAGAGGGTAGGGGCTTCTCTGAACCTGACACCACTGGTGGCAGAGGCGCTACTGATAGGCCCTTAAACTCCAGCCAGCCAGACAAGTCAAGCCCTAGCAGTTTCCCTGTGTGATAAAGTGTCCCTATCACTGCCATAAACTACACACAAAATTTCTTACAGATCCATAAGATATTATAGAAGTTTGACTTTTTTAAACAAATCAACCATGTTATGTGTCATTTTCTCTGAGACCTTACAGGACTGGGGCTTGCAGTTGTGAAATTCCTTATAGATATCCTGACATTTCTCTCCACAAACACTGTGCATGATTCTGTTGTGCTCGCCCTTTTGCAATGTCCTGTTACTTCGGGGGTTCTCCAAGCTTTCTCCGGGAAGTCGAAGTTCACAAACTCTGGTAATTGTGTTCGATAAACTTTATTCACGCACTGGTCGATACATTGTCGTGACAATCAGTAAACAGTATCGTCATAACAACTTCATTCTAAGCACAATGCAGTAGAGGAGTCGATTGCTCTCGCTTATCTTCTTGTTAAGCTCTCGTCTTAACTTTGTCATGTGCTCTCCCTCCTGTTGCTTTGTCATGCTTTATATACCTTTACACAGATTCCAGAAACTTTGAGAATCGCGTACAATCTACTCGGCTGCCACAAAGCTTCACGAATGACGTCACATGACACAGCCAAGACATTAAGCCCGACTCCGCCACATAGCCACACAACAGCATGAGTGGAGAGGCCGACGTAAACAGCCTGATAGCACTACGGTATTCTCGTATGTTCTAGAATCTTCACAACAAATCTCCCCTAAAAATCAAAACGACCACGTCGGTCTCACTACAAGTACAAATTCACAATTACGGCTACAAAACGTCATAAACTAACACTTAAAATATACGCAGCTAACAACAACAACAAATACCTGGCATCTTTTTGCAAGCTCTCTTTTCATTGGTCAGTTGCGCCAAGAGATTCTGACCCTTGTCGTTCTGTTCGCCTGCCAGTGAAAGAGTCTCTAGCACAGTTCATATCGCATGATGGAAGGATTCTGTCCGGAATATGCACAAGGAGGTCACACGAGAGGCTTGTGGGATAACCCTCTACCTCCTGACACATGCTGTTAAAGTAGTTCTAAGACTATTTTGCACAAAACTCATAACTTAGCTTGTTGAGGCAATAAACATGCGTTTATTCGATAAAAGAATATGTTTGTGTTGAAATGGAAACAAGTTTTGACATTTGAATGATTTCTGTAAAAAGTGGAAACAAATAGCATCCAGAACGAACTACTTTTGGCGCAAAGCTATAGTACGAGGGGTCAAGTCTATTACGCATTAATTGCGAACTGCGCCTTCGGTGGACTAGAGTGGGGTCAAGAGTCAGTCGGTCTGCAGCCATGGCGTGGTAAGCGTTGGCCTTCTGCAAGAGCTGGCAGGGAAGGGATCTGAGAGGCCGAATACTGGGCATTCTTCACGTTATGTACCCTCGGCCGGGATGCGTGGACGACCAATACCAAGTCACATCATAACTAAGGTACTATTTCTAGCAGAGAAGAGAGCAGTGAGAACAAAGAGGGGGCCAGAACGTTCGAAAAGGTACCTTGATTGTTCTTTGTTATGCTACTCAGTTATTTTTTCGGGGGTGGGGGGTGGGGTGTTGATGATGTGGAACATTCTAGCAAGTTCCCTGACTATGAACAAAGGCTTCACCACAACACTAACATAGAACCACAACCTATTGTCTGAGGGGAGCTAGGGGGTGGGTTGGAGGTAAGGATTGGCACGATGAGTGTGTATGTGTGCGTGCTTGCATGTATTTATATATGTGGAGTGTGTGTGCATGCACAGGCATGTGCATAGGTGAGGGAGAAGAAATGGGGTTGTAGAGAGAGAGACATGCCATTGAGCTACTATATATTTTTTGAGTTCAGCGGACACATGTATGGAGGTGCCTGCTCTAGCGGCCGGGGACAGCTATGATACTATATATACCTCCCTGCAAGCAGCAGAGATTTATAATTATATTCTGCAAATGTGTTTGTCTTTAGGAGTCTGACAAACAAATTGTTATGCTCCTGCATCCGCTCCTCACAGGGAGGGGACAGGAAAATGGCAAAACACTTCGCATCCGCACTTTGCAGGTGTCTGCTGGCCACAGGTTATTTTGATAATAAAACTGATCCGTGCCAAGAAGCCATGCCCGGACATGACAGGTGTCCGCTCGTCACAGGGACTACTGTATACTGCTTGAGTTGGCTAAGACCAAAGGAAGACTCCTGAAAATGTCATTGCAGTAGCATTTGGACTCGGAAAGAGGGCCTCTCAGGTAATAGAAGCCAACACACACACACCCACACAGCAACCCTCCCCCTTTCCTGCCATCACAAAAATAAAGAGAAAACAATTGGCTTGGTGAAAGTAACTGGAGTCACATGAGAAAAAAGGTGGTTGTTGTTGAGCTTTTTGGCTTCTCTGGTTTGGGTTTAGTTTGTTTCTTGTCCCTACCTCCTAACATGAAATTTATACTTTTTTTCCTCGGCTAATTTCATAACTGTAGATTTTTCATGAACTCAGCTGTAGTTCATCATTCCTTCCTACGGACTGACCCCACATCTTCCCACCTCCTTTCCCCAAAACTCCTGACCCAGGTTCACTTCCTCCGGTGTTGCAGAGGAACTGGTGAGGCTCCGAGCCCTGGCAGGAGACCGGCCCAGCTTGTCTGCCCTTGATGAGGAAGTGGCCGACCTGAAGGTGAAGCTGCAGAGGGAGGAAGTGGAGTCCAGGCAGCGAGAGAACGCCCTCATCCATGGCTACACCTCCACCTTGGAGCAGCTGGAGGCCACACTCAAAGCCAAGGACCTAGAGCTTGCACGTCTTCAGGTGGACTCGGAGAGAGTCCACTCCCTGGAGAAGGAGAAGAAGGAGCTCCGGGAGAAGGTAGCCAAGCTGGAGAAGCAGGACAAGAGCTTCCTGAAGAAACTTGTAGAGAAGGGCAAACCTGGGGACAAGATAGGCAAGATGGCTGGAAGAGCTGCTCCAGCCAAGGAGCAAGGGGTGGTGGGCCAGCTCCAAGCAGAGGTGTCCCGGCTGGAAGAGCAGATGCGGAAGCTGGAGATGGAGAAGAAAGAGATGGAGGGACGGCTGGAGGCGGTCAAGAAGGACAAGGAAGTCCAGGGACAGCTCCTGTCGTCTCGCGCTGCAGCGCTGGAGGCAACTCTGGCAGAGGCTGCCAGACTGCGGGACAGAGTGGCTGACCTGGAGGACAGATGCAGTGAGCTGGAGCAGCAGGTAGGTAGAGAGGTGTCTCCAGGTGTATCTTGTCTGTGGGTACTCTGTGTGTGTGTGTGTGTGTGTGTGTGTGTGTGTGAGTGTGTGTGTGTGTGTGTGCTTGCTCTGTAGTGTTATGCTTTGAGCACATCTGCAACCATGTGTATCTACAACTGGGAAACAGTTTTTCATATTTTAATTATTGTTGTACCCAAACCATTTATCCAAATCTATGGAGATCAGCGTACTTGCATTCAGTTTCATAACTACTTGTAATGTTTATATTCAGTATTGATGATAATTGCAGTTGCAGTTAAAAAGTCATACAATTCATTGGCTTGACAGTTTTTTTGTGAATTTTTTTAGGATCAGAAGAAATGTCTCGAGCAGCTATAATAACTAGCACTAAGCTTTATGTTTCAAGTGTTCTTTTTTATTGAAAACATTTATGTGATGCCAAACTGTTTCCAATGTTTGATCCCGGTCGACATTATAATCTCACATCATAATGGCTTGTTGTTTGTGGTCCTATTATCAGTCACATTCGTGCATTTTACCCTTTTTTTTACCCTGCACCTGTCTCTTTTCCTTCTTTAATCCTTTAATCATGTTATTCCATGATACCATGACTTACCCCACTTTCTCACCTCTCTCTCTCTCTCTCTCTCTCTCTCTCTCTCTCTCTCTCTCTCTCTCTCTCTCTCTCTCTCTCTCTCTCTCTCTCTGTGTGTGCACACACAAACACCTACACTCAAACACACACACACACCCAACACTCCAACATGCATGCACACTCACACACACGTACAAACACCTACACACACACACACACACACACACACACACACACACACACATCTATACACACACACACACACACACACACATCTATACACACACACACACACATATATATATACACACACCTACACACAAACACATCTATACACACACACGTGCACACCTACACATGTGCGCACACACACGCACATGCACACATGCATTCATGCATACACACACATGCATGCATGCACACACACACACACATGCATGCACACACACACACACACATGCATGCACACACACTCACACACATGCATGCACACACACACACACACATGCATGCACACACACACACACACATGCATGCACACACACACACACACACACACATGCATGCACACACACACACACACCCAACACCCCAACATGCATGCACACTCACACACACGTACAAACACCTACACACACACACACACACACATCTATACACACACACACACATCTATACACACACACACACACACACACACATATATATATATATATATACACACACCTACACACAAACACATCTATACACACACACGTGCACACCTACACATGTGCGCACACACACGCACATGCACACATGCATTCATGCATGCACACACACACACATGCATGCATGCACACACACACACACACATGCATGCACACACACACACACACACATGCATGCACACACACACACATGCATGCACACACACACACAAGCATGCACACACACACACACATGCATGCACACACACACACACATGCATGCACACACAGACACACACATACACTTCCGTGGCTGCCTTCTTTCATGAGGTCAGTGCTGCCTGCCTGACCAGTGTCCTCCTGTTGACCAGTGCGAGGAGCTGCAAGTGGTCAAACATGAGCTGCAGACCATGCTGGACTCAGCCACAGCTGGCAGTGCTGACCAGCAGCAGGAAGAGAAGCTGGTGGAAGCCAAGGCAGAGGTGTCCAAGACTTCTGCTGCCCTGCAGGCCCTCCAGAAGGTAAGGATCTCCCAGTGGTTTGGGGGGTATGAATAGACTCATCCAGTCTTCCTGTGGAATTCACAAAAGGCTATTAACTTGGGAAATTGTGATTTTACTTCACTTACCCTAACTGGCTGTAGTTAGGCCAAACAAAAATGTTTTTGTGGTATGGTAACATGGCACACACAAAAAATAGGGTCGGTAGTTCAGCCTGAACTTTTTGTTTTGTTTTGTTTTCGAAGAGGCCAGATTGAACATAAGTATAGTTTCTCTTTCGCTGAAAACGCTTTTAAAAATGTGAATAGGTGATTCCTCAAGTGCTCATAGAGCAGGAAAGATGGAACTGCATGCAGTTTGTTGTTTACTGTCAATTTTTTCCCCCAATTTTTTCAGGATTGAAAAAAATGTATAAGGTTACCAGGAAAAAATAGGGTTGGTTGGGTTACCTTAACCACAACAAATGTGTATGTGTGCCTTTTTTCATTATCAATGGCCATACATAGTCGACAAAGGCTGATAGACAGTAAAGTTCACCATCACTAGCCATGCAATTTTCAGTATGTAATGAATTCCAAGGGAAGGTGTGCAAACGAGTTTAATATAAAAAGGTTAACTTCTTTCCAACTATCTTTGCAGGAAATGGCAGAGCAATCCACCAAAACTGCTGACCTTGCCAGTCAGCTGGAAACAAAGACTGCAGAATGCACAGCCCTGCAGACAGAGTGTGCAGAATTGCGATCACAATGCACAGCCCTGCAGACAGAGTGTGCAGAATTGCGATCACAATGCACAGCCCTGCAGACAGAGTGTGCAGAATTGCGATCACAATGCACACAGTTACAGAGTCTGGCTGCACAGCTTGAGGAAACACAGAGAGCCCAGGCAGAGGTATGAAATACAGGGAGACTTCCAGATTGGGGGTGGTGGTGGGTGGGTGGTTGGCTAGGTGGTTGGTTGATGGGTTGGTTAGTAGGTTGGTGGGTGGGTTGGTTGGTTTTTGGTTGGTCGATGGGCAAGTTGCTTAGTTGGTGGGTGGGTGGTGGTGGTGGTTTGGTGGGGGATGATTGGGGGGGGGGGGGGGGGGGATTATGCAGATGAGAAGGAGGGAAGCAGTGATGGCAGTAATGATGTTGGTGGTTTTGTTGGAAGTGCTGATAATGATAGTGAGAATGAAAACTTACAAAGACATTTATGTTAAAATTATTATGCTGCTGATTTCATTTGAAATGACGGAGATAATGGATATGATTGTAATTACTCAACTCAGTGAAGATGCGAAACCTATTATCAGGCTTCTTCTATACTAAGCTTTGTGTCTTCGTTGCGTTGCAAAATCAGTGCCATGAACCCTTGGTGGCCTTGTTTTGGAGTTTTAGCCTGTTTACTCAAGGCCTAATAGCAATAGTGGGAAATTCGCATGATTTATTTCATATGTAATGTTCTAGTCTTGTAATATGAGCAGGCACCCTGTTGTGCTGCAGAAACTTTCAAATAAATACTTATGCAAGATCCAAACTAAATGAGGACATTCTTGACGTTTGTGCCTGAAAATGCACCACATCTGGATCTTGGATTACTGTGTTTACTCTTGTATGCAAATCCCCTGACTTTGACTCTTTTATTAATCACACAATCACAGATGAAGCACAATCACCTCACTCAACCCAATCCCTGTGACTGTTGCCTGTGTGCAGAGCGCAGCCTCCAAGACGCCTGCCAAGGATGTACAGTGCCAGAGTAAGACAGAAGACAACAACTCCAGTGCAGACATGCAGAGACTGAAGAAGGAAGTGGAAGCACTAAAGGAGGAGGTGGAGGGGCTGGAGGAAGATGTTCGAGACAAAGATGGCCGCCTCCACCGCCTGCGAGAGGAACTTGCCACCGCCAAAAGGCAGCTGCACCAGCAAGGAAAGGTAGGTGTGTGTGTGTGTGTGTGTGTGTGTGTGTGTGTGTGTGTGTGTGTGTTTGCAGGCATGCAGGCTTCTTACAAGAGATCCGAGCACATCATATGCAATCCTTTTGCAGGACCAGAGGCACACTTCATTTAGAAAGGTATTTCAAAAAGTTCAGAGATAAGCATCCACAGCGAACGCCTGTGTGGACAGGTTCAGTCAGGAGAAAAGCTTTGGGCTTTGCAAGTGCTTGTGTGAGTGTTCAACTCTGAACATTTTAATTGAAATAGGTTTAAAAACAAAATGTGCCTGTGGTCCTGCAAGATAATTGCATTTGATGCGTTAGGAATGCTTCTAAGTGACCTGCCTTGGGAGATGTACTTCTTGAGCATCGTTATGGAGCTTGCATCAGTGTCCTTCAGTCTGTGATTATTCCAAAGTGCAGATGGGTGAAACCTGAAATGCCACCCACATCTACTGATGTTTGTTAAGACTTGCATTGGTTTGATTGAATATATAGGTTCCATGTGGTACATTTCTGTGGGTGGTACTTTTCTACCGCAGAGACAGGATGAATTCTAACTGTCAGAGTTGGTGAAACTCAGATGTTTTCTATCCATACTGACCAGTAGACAACTCATAGGTATATGACCTTTCACCTCGAAAAAAGATTTGCATAAATCTTCCCCACCCACGTGGCCACCCCATAAGCCAATGAAGTGGCTTCATCCATAGCGTCATAGCCAGTGAAAGGGAGGCAACTCTCACCATTTCCCGCGCATGCGCTCAGATACCAGGGATCTGGCCACGTGGCCTTACTTTCGACTTTTCGACTGGAGTGCATGGATGTACTTTGGTTTTCCTCCAGTCTTCACTTGTGTGCGGACTTTCTAGGATTTGCTGTCGGCCGTGGCGACGTTGGCTGTGGGGAAGTACACATACTTCTGCGGCCCTCGCCGTTGTTTCGAATTTCTGTTTAATTCGTTTTGCTTCAAATTCTGTTCCCGCCGGTTGCCTCAGTGCACGGTTCGGTTCAGTTATATTTGTTGTCTGTTGTTGCTAGCTTCGGCTAGGTACGTTGTGGGCGTGTTTCGCTGGTTGCAACGTGTGGTGCTGCGTGCGCGTTCTTGCTACGGCTTGCGTCGTTTTGACGCTGGGCCGCCCGCCATTTTGTTCGCCATTTTGGCATCATGGCGGCGCGCCTTCCGCACCCGCTTCAGGGTACGGAGGAAGTGCGGGTACGCGAGCGCGGCTCTGTTTCGAAGGGGAAGGGTGGTTTGTCTATTCCTCCTTCCTCTTCAACAGGTAAGAGGTCGAGGTCGGGTTCGAGTTAACTCGTTCGGCCTCTTCCTCAGCGTGTATGGGGGTGGAGGTGTCGGAAAAAGTTCCTTCTCTCGACATCTCTTCCTCATCGGACACTCTGTCTAGGGCGGCTGGCTCCGGCGGAGTTTTTCGGAGCCAGTTCTGGGTCCCCAGGCGGCTGCTGCATGTTTGGTGAATTTGTCTGCGGCTGCCTTTCTTTCAGCTTCCCAGAGTGTGGCTTCGCACCATTCGGTTTCTCCTTCGGAGGTAAGTCGCGGCGGTGACGAGTCCCTCGGTGGGATGGGCGCAGCTATCGATCGCACGGGAGCTCTGCCCGTGCGATCTGATCCGCATGTGGCCTCGGTTTCCTGGCCTTCCCATGGTCGCCCAGTAGATCATATCCGACACGCGTCGTGATATAGGCAAAACGTTGCTATCGATCGACGCTAGGCTGCGGCCGCACGTTTCGTTCAGCACGCTGCCTTGGGTTACTGGCGATCCGATGATCACTTGATCGATCGTGATGGGAGGGGGTCGGGATACGGGCGATGTGTTGCGATCGACCGCACGGAGGCTCTGCCCGTCTGGTTCGATCCGCATGCTGCCTTCGTTTTCGGACGATCAGCCGATCGTTCCGTTCATCGTCCAGTCTATCCTATCCGACACGCGTCGCGATATAGGCAGAGCGTCGCTATCGATCAACGCTAGGCTGCGGCCGCACGATCCGTTCAGCACGCTGCCTTGGGTTACTGGCCATCCGATGATCACTTGATCGATCGTGATGGGAAGGGGTCGGGATACGGGCGATGTGTTGCGATCGACCGCACGGAGGCTCTGCCCGTCTGGTTCGATCCGCATGCTGCCTTGGTTCGGACGATCAGCCGATCGTTCCGTCCTCGGCTTCCTGGCCTTCTCATGGTCGCCCAGTCGATCATATCCGACACAGTCGCGATCTCGGCAAAGCGTTGCTATCGATCAAAGCGAGGCTTCGGCCGCTCGATTCGATCAGCACGCTGCCTTGGGTCACTGGCGATCAGATGCCTTGGGTTCGGACGTTCAGCCGATCGTTTCCGTCCACGGCTCTCGATCGCACGGGGGCTCTAACCTTGCGATCTGCTCCGCAGGTTGCCTCGGTTTCCTGGCCTTCTCCGGGTCGTCCAATCGATCTTATCCGACACGCGTCGCGATATCGGCACGACGTTGCTATCGATCAACGCGAGGCTTCGGCCGCACGATCCCATCAGCACGCTGCCTTGGGTCACTGGCGATCAGAGGATCGTTCAATCGATCGTGCTGGGAGAGGGTCCAGATATAGGCGATGCGTTGCGATCGACCGCACAGAGGATATGCCCGTCTGGTTCGATCTACATGCTGCCTTGGCTGTCGGACGATCCGCCGATCGTTCCGCACATCGTGACAGGCAGAGCGTTGCCATCGATTCCACGGCGTCTTTGCCCGGTTGGTTCGATCAGCAGGCTGCTTTGTCTTACGGGCGTTCTGTCACTCGATCTGGCGATCGTGGCGATCAGCGCGAACGGTGTGGCGTTGCTATCGACCGCGCACAGTCTTTGGCTTGGCGGTCTGATCAGCGGCCGCTTTTGTCTTCACGACGATTGCCTGGTCTATTACTCGATCGTGATCATCCTTATCGGGAGTCTCGACACGATCGAGCGGTAGATGGTGTTGGGCGGGGGTCCATTCACGGCACGCGCGGTGCTGATGATCGCCCCCAGTCCTTGGCGTCTCCGCGAGCACGTGTTTTTGCGCGGGTTTCTCGCCCTCGGCAGTGTGTGCCTGACGATCGCTTGCTTTTGCTTTTCGATCTGCACTCTGTCTCAGGTCTAGGGGGTCGGTAGATCGCTTGTCGGATCGCGATCTTCCCTTTGACTCTGATTCTCCCGTTCCGTACGTCGTGCCGTCCAGGCGTCGGTCACAGTACCGGCAGAGCGTTGCGATCGATTCCCGGTGGCGATGCCCCGTTGGCTCGATCAACATGCTGCTTGGTTTTCCGGGCGTTCTGTTCCTCGATCAGTGGATCGTGACGATCAGCGCGTCCGGCGAGGTGTTGCTGTCGACCGCGCAGAGGTTTAGTCTTGGCGGTCTGCCCAGCGTCCTCGAATGCTTTCACGACGCTTGCCTGATCTATTGCTCGATCGTGCTCGTCCTTGTCGGTTGCTCGACACGCTCGAGCTGTTGATGGGCGTCTCTTTCCAGGACGCGCGGTGCTGATTGATCGCTCCGAAGTTTTTCCGGACAGTTGATCAGCCTGCGTCATTGGCGTCTCCGCGATCGCGTGTTTTCCGCGAGCTTCTCGCCATCGGCGGTGTGTGCCTACCGTTCGCTTGTGTTTGCGTTTCGATCAGCACACTGTCTCAGGCCTCGGGGGTCGGTCGATCGCATGTCAGCTCGCGATCTTCACTTTGGCTCTGATTCTCCCGTTCCGTGCATCGTGCCGTCCAGGCGTCGGTCACGGTGCCGGCAGAACGTTGCGTTCGATGGCACGGAGGCTATGCCCCGTTG
The DNA here is from genome assembly GCA_034096865.1 of Theodoxus fluviatilis. NCBI lineage: Eukaryota > Metazoa > Mollusca > Gastropoda > Cycloneritida > Neritidae > Theodoxus > Theodoxus fluviatilis. Next base: position 387,994 of record JAWQFJ010033619.1, read on the forward strand.
GCTCGATCGGCATGCTGCCTTGTGTTTGGGGCGTTCTGTCCCGCTCAGTGGATAATGGCGTCTCAGCGATCACTTGTTGTGACGTGAGATTCTCGCCCTTGGCGATACGTGCCTGACGATCGCTTGATTTGCGTTTTCGATCAGTGTACTATCTCCGGTCTACGGGGATCGGTCGATCGCATGTCAGATCGCGATCTTCTCTCTGTCTCGGATTCTCCCGTTCGTGCTTATCGGGATTCTCTGCGTTGGCGGCGCGTTGAGTCTCGACTCTATCTCCGTCGTGATTTGTCCGACTCTGATTCGCGATCGCTCTGTCCGGTACGGGGTTCTGATCGTCGCGCCCATGGGTCTGCAGACTCTGGGCGTTTGCGATGGCAATCCGACCGGCTGCCTTCCGGAGCTCGTCCTTTGCCGCCTCCCGTGTTTTTCCTTACACGGGGTCACGGGGCATCGGTCGGTTCCGGGCGTCGTGTTTCGGCCCATTCTGTAAACCCGAGTCAGTAGTATTGACTCTGGCACAGTTCGCAATGAATGCGTAATAGGCTTGACCCTTGGCATTACAGCCTTGCGCCAAAAATAGTTCGTTGTGATACTATTTTTCTCTCCACTTTTTACAAAAATCATTCAGATGTAAAAACTTGTTTCCATTTCAACACAAACATTTTATTGTATCGAATAAACGCTTGTTTGTTGTCTCAACAAGAGTAAGTTAAGAGTTTTGTGCGAAATAGTCTTAGAACTACTTTAACGGCGTATGTCAGGGAGCACATCGGCTATCCCACAAGCCTCTCGTGTGACCTCCGCTTGCATAAATTGGCCGAAAACCTTCCATCACGTGATGTCAACAGTGCTAGAGATACTTTCGCCGGTAGGCGAAATCTCTAGTTTACTAGAATGGTTTCGGCCCTCTCCCTCCTCATGCATCGGCTACGCGTCCCAGTCTGATGTGGGTGGTGCGTTCTATCCAGCCACATCGGATGTTGACGCTTCTCTGGTGGTAGAGGCGCATCCGACGATTGCTCTCGAGCGAGGTATATCCGCTTCGGATGTGCATCGTTTTCACCGTCAGTTTGCCTCGATGCCTGCTCTATCGCTCGATCGTGCCTCTCCCGGTCGGGAATTAGACACGATCGAGCGGTGGCTGGGTGGTACCAGGGTCGCTGTACGGGTCGAGCGTTGATGATGTTCGCGCTGGGGTTACGCGCGTTTCCATTTTCGGACAGCCTTGCATTCTCGGCGGTCGCCTGTGCGATCGACGGATCGCGGTTCAGGCGGGGTCTACGAACATCGGGGTTGGCGGAAATCTTACGGCACTTGGTGTTTGTTTTTCGATTTCTGTTCCTTCTCCGTTTGTGCGCTTGCCATGTATGGTTCCACCGGTTTCCGTCCGGTTAGGTTCCATTCTTGGCTCTAGCTTTGGCTAGGTGCGCTGGCTTTTCTTCGCGTGATGCTCCCTTTTTCTTTCGTTCCGGAGTTTCGTTGCAAGAATCAGAGTGCTCTTTCCGACTGTCAGAGTATTGAGATTAAGAGTCTCTACTCTATCGTCGATCCGTACGAGCCTGATTGTGTCAACTGTCCGGTCCGTGCACTGAAGTTTACTTGGCCAGGACTCAGTCTCGTCGTTTTCGCCGACGTAGGCTTTTTTCTTCCCTTGAAAATTGGTCACGGCGGATATCGAAGACTTCCATTTCCTCCTGGATTCGTCTTTTGATCACGGAGGCGTATAGGAATGCGAACCGGCTGCCTTCGGTTGGTGCTTCCAGGACTCATGGGATTCGCAAGTGGCGACCTCTGTGGCTTTTGCCAAGAATGTATCGCTGGCTCATCTCATGAGGGCGGCGTTCTGGCGCAGTGACTGCGTTTTCACGCATCACTAACTGCGTGACGTTCGCGTCCGTCGTCTGGATGACACCTTTGGCGTCACAAGTTGGTTGTGGCGGGTTCGGCTGTTCGCCTTTGAGTGGTGATTAGTCGCCCGTTCTGTTGCGTGGATGCACACCCGCCTCCCGCTGGGGTAATCATACCTATGAGTTGTCTACTGGTCAGTATGGATAGAAAACTTTAAGAAATTTAAACTAATTTCTATGTTTTCTTGACATACTTACCAGTAGACAACATTATTTTTCCCACCCTCCTCCCCATTTTTTGTGCATCTTCACCAGTCTCGGTGTGTTGTCGAAAGTGAGGCCACGTGGCCAGATCCCTGGTATCTGAGCGCATGCGCGGGAAATGGTGAGAGTTGCCTCCCTTTCACTGGCTATGACGCTATGGATGAAGCCACTTCATTGGCTTATGGGGTGGCCACGTGGGTGGGGAAGATTTATGCAAATCTTTTTTCGAGGTGAAAGGTCATATACCTATGAGTTGTCTACTGGTAAGTATGTCAAGAAAACATAGAAATTAGTTTAAATTTCTTAAATTTTCCAACATTGTGTGCAGTTCATATGTACAGCATGTAGAATCTAACCATTGATGTAGAATTTAGGTCAAGCCTTTTTTTCTTTCATCTTTATTTCCCTTCTTTGGCTTTTACATGTGATTTTCTGCTTTTTCCTTTTCAACCTTTGCACAAAAGCAGGTTAACAGTTTCTGGATGTAATAAAGGCACGATAATCTGAGCATTGTCTCTGTGTTAAGGACCTCCAAACTTGCTAGTTTGCAACTTCTTTCAGGCACTGGCGCCACCTGTGGAGGCTGTAGCAGCAGAGCTTGCCTCCCTACAACAGCAGAAGACAGAGCTGGAAGCCAAGGTCAAAGAGGTTGAAGGTCAAAGAGCATCAGAAGAGGCAAAGGTTACCAAACTGGAAGCAGAGCTCTCTACCACAAAGACAAACCCGCCATCATCTAAACAAGACTCCTCAACAGTGCAGTCCCTTCAAGAGCAAATCCGTGACCTTGAAGCTGCTAGAGGTGACCTTAAGGCCACCAAAAGTGAACTGGAAGCAAAGGTCACAAAACTGGAGGGTGACCTTATGGAGAAATCTGCAGCTTTGGCTCAGGCTGACTCTGACTTTGCAGCCAAGATAGCTGCCCTGGAAGAGCAGGCGACAAAGAGTGCAAGAGACTTGGAGACTCTGAGGACAGCATCCAAAAACAAGGTGTCGGCACTGGAGGACACGCTGGCCGCGCAGGAGGCTGTGGCCAGGGAGAGGACGTCAGACCTGGAGGACACCCTGGCCCGAGCCGCAGCCCGCCATGAGGAGGAGAAGAGCAGGCTGCTGGAAAGGGTGGATGCCCGGGAGGAGGACGTGTCCCGCCTGAACATGAGACTCAATGCCATGAGTAGGTGTCCTGCTTTGCCATGGCTGGGTGGGATGGGATGAAGTGGGATGGGATCGAATTTGATGGGATGGGGTGGGATTTGATGGGGTAGGGGCAAGGTGAAGGCACTGTGATTTTGCACACATGCGTAGGTCCTCACACTGCACACTTGTGGCTGTGGTGGGGGTGGCTGTAGGATGGATAGAGCTGGTGTGATCCCGATTGGAGAAGGCAGACTGATTTATGGCATAGGAGTCTGAAGCTATGCAAAATGATTGTATTGCAATGTAGTTGACACAGATTTCTTTTATGAATATCAACAACTCAAATGTTGTCATTTTTCTCATAAAACCTTTTTCCAAAAAAGTGAGGAACTTTTTTTAATGTTATTGAATTTTCATACTGTGCATTGGTGCCAATTTAAGTTATATTACCTCGCCAAGACAACGAAACCCAAATTCTCTCAGATGGCACTTTCTCTGATTCATTCAAGAATCAGAGCTTTGTATATTTACAGTAAGTGTCAAACTGTACACATGTCTACCTGCTCTCAGCCAGCTGACCAGCTCCCTGATCAGTGGTCAGATGTTTTCCAGTCAAAATGTAAAACCTCATCAGGGGATGCATGAGAGCAAAGTTAATGTTAGCGCGTGTAAGCAAACAGAACATTAACTCTCAATTACCTCTGCCAAAGAGGTTATTTTTTTTGGTTGGTCTGTCAGTTAGTTCGTAATTCGGCAAAATAACTCCAAAAGTTCCAAACAGATTTTGATGAAATGTGGTGCAAGGTCAGGTTTCGCCCAAGAAAGAGTCCACTAAAGGTTGGAGGTTTTCTGTTATCTTCCTTTGAAATTACAACCATAAACATAAATAATACAACCATAAACATAAAGCTTATCCCCCTGGCCGTCAGCCCAGTGCAGCGCAGTAGCTGCATAGTGGCCTATTTTTAGCCTCTCCCTAGCCTCAAATGAGATCAAGAGGGCAAGCGAGCAGGTTTTAATGTCATCTGCTAGAGTTGTCTCTTGTGATGTTCACCTTGTTTGGCAGAGGATGGCACTGTCAGAGTGCTGTCCAGTCATATGCAATGCTTTGATTCAAACTGAGAAGAAAATTGATGAGAAAACATGAGAACTGGTTTAGTTATTTACTGCATATCATAAATGGCGTTACTGACATCTGATCAGTTGTGTAAGTGGTTCTTAATGAATTAAGCATTCACAGACCTCATAACTAGGATTACATCCTCATGCTCTGTGAAATGTGGGCACCTCATTTGCACCAAAACATTTTTTCACTGGAGAAATTTAATGTTCTAATGAAAAAATTTAATCCAACTCGAACAGAAAGATTGAAACTTGGGAGTGGCTTTTTAACTCCCGCTCCACTTAAATCTCAAGCAGCTTCTGCATTAGCACATAAAATAGAAGGGGATGGATTAATCATCACATACTCATGACTTTTGTTTCTTTGCGTGTTTCAGAATTACAGATGGATACTTTTGAAATAGGGCAGAAACAACAGGAGGTAGCTGTGATGGCCCACAATCAACTGTTTTCCCAGCTGAATGATGCCAATACTGCCCTGCAGGAAGAAAAATCCCAGAACTCAGACTGTCGGTCTGAACTGAACTCGGCCAAGACTCGGCTGACTGAGCTTGAGCAGGAGGTCCAACAGCTTAAGTCATCAGCAGATGACCATGAGACTCAGCTGGGCTCTGTGCTGGAGGAGAAAGACGCATTGGAGGAAAAACTGGCAGGAGCGGAAGCACGGTTGAGGACGGTCGAGGTTGAGCTGAATACATCACAGGCTTTCAATCTTGCCCTGGAGCGAAACGTGTCCCTTCTTCGGTGTGATGAGAAGACACTGAAGTCTGAGTTGAACGAGGTGAAAGCCGAAAAAAAAGAACTTGAGATGTTGCATGAGGAACTCAAATCCTCCCAAGACAAGTCGTTTACTGAGCTGAAGGATGCCAGAGCCAAGGTGAAAAACCTTGAGGAGGAGGTCAGACGTTTAGAAGCAGAGCTAAAGCAGACGATGGGTGAAATGCAGCAGCAGAAGACATCAGAGTCAGATCTTCAGTCGCAGTACAAGACAGCTTCATCCAAGCTGGACAAGGCACAGGCTGAGATGGACAGACTGGAAGTAACTGTCAAGGACTTGACAAAGCAGCTTCAAGCAGTATCTGAGGAGAAGGAAAACTTGAGCAGGGAACGTAGAAACCTCCAGGAATCCCTAGAAAAATCTGCCATTCTCAAAGAAGCCAACAGAAGAGACCTCGATGCTAGGCATGAACTTGAGGCAAAACTACACCATGAAACTACAGAAGTAAAAAAATCTCAAGAGACCATTCATGATCTGAAGAAGCAACTGGAGGAACAGACCACACTTCTAACCAAAGCATTGCAGGATTTGGCAGACAGCAGGGAAATGTGTGAGAAGCAAACCCTGGAAATTCAGTCCCTGCAGAATCGTTTGGATGAGCTGTCACGGCAGGAGACGAAAGCCCAGGAGCTTCGACAGCAGGTAGCAGAGCTGGAGCGCAGTCGAGAGGCAGCATTGAGATCAGAGGTGAAGCAAGGAGCAGCATCTGGAGGCGAAGCTTCCTTTACAGGAGGGGAAGCAGCGCTGCTGGACCTCAAGGGAAAGCTTGTGGACGTCCGCCTGGAGCGGGACCGACTCCGAGCGGAGATCCGTGAGCTGAAGAGGAAGGTGGACTCCTCGGGCAGCCACGAGGAGGAACTTGCCAAGGTGAGGATAAGGGGTTCTGCTGATCAACAGCCGTCAAGTCTAGTTTTCCTTCATAATTTTGTTTTGCTGTTATTTTAGTGGTTCAGTCCTGTGTGCAGTTGGCATTTCACCAGAGTATATGGTTTTCATGACTTAGTCTGCAAGTTTACAGTGTGGGGTGTGCAACTGAAAAGTCCCTGTCTAGATTGACAGCTTTTGTTACTATGGCTTGATTTCCCGGAGGTCCTTGGTAGTTCCCCATGAATTTGCATTGTGCCTTTGTTTATCCTGGCATGGTATTCTCCTTTGAGTTTGAGGTCTGCAGAGACTTCTTTGTGCAGGCAGAATGTTGTGATACTTCTACTGGCATGTGTGACAGGAGTAGTGTATAGGCAGAAACAGAAAATCCCAAGGAGATGATAGACTTGATTTTTTTTCCTACTTGCTCACAGACACACACACACACACACACACACTCTCTCGCTCTCTCTCTGTCTCTCTCTCTCTCTCTCTCTCTCTCTCTCTCTCTCTCTCTCTCTCTCTCTCTCTCTCACACACACACACACACAAACACACAAACACTCTCACGTACATGCAAACACACATACATGCACACATACTTGCGCATACTCACACACACTCACACACTCTCAAGCGCACATACACACCCTCACACACATACACACTTGCACCCTCACACACATACACACACACACTCTCACACACATACACACACACACCCTCACACACATACACACACACACCCTCAGACACACACTCTCTCACACACACACACACAACACACACACACACAACACACACACACACACAACACACTCTCACACACATACTCACGCACATGCACACACACACACTCAAACACACACACATACTCACACACACACACACACACACACACACACAGATGCAGGTATTAGGAAGGGAAAGTGAGCTGTATAGACTTGAGATCACTGGTGTCTGTCCCTACAGAGCCAGCAGCGGGAGAGGGCGCTGCGACAGCAATTGCAGCAGGCGGGGGACTCCATGCTGGAGCACAGCACACGCATCGCACAGCTGGAGCAGCAGCTGCTGGCTGCCCAGGCTGACACCGATGCTCTCAGAGCCAAGATGGCCGCCAAAGAGGTGAGGGGTCCACAGTGAGGCTTGCAGTCCTTCCCGTGGGTCATGTCATTTCCGTCTACAAGTCATTAATGTACACTCACTGATAACAGTCGTACTTGATCATATCTACTTAGAAGATTGACATTTCTGTCTCAAATCTGTGCAGGTAGAAAACACTTTCTGTTGTGTTGCAGGGAGTTTCATGTGTGTGCATTTCCATGTCAATATGTTCCAGCCACTTTGATCATAACAGAGATGAGTATAACTAGACAAATGAGGTAGTATATATGCTTATGTTATGGACATGCAGTCTACTGTAGTTATGAGATGTTCGACATGAATTCTTCATGAAATACCCAAATTAATTACCCCCACCCCCACCCATGGAATAGCATGGAAGTGTTGAGCTCATTTGCAATGCATAGCATTATATGATCAAAATAGTCGTAGATGATGTGTATGTTCATATGATGCTGCTCATTTGCATAATTTTCCATGTTGTCAGGTGGGAAGATCAAATTCAGAGAATGAGACTTAATTCTATATCTGTAGCACTTTTTTTTAATACGATTTTTCATAATATGTATATTTTCCTGCAATTCCAGGGTGGGTTGGGGGTCAGAATAGACCCACCGAGTCTCCCTATGCGATTCGTAAGAGGCGAATGACTAGGGACACCGTGACAAGATTTGCGTTTACTCTAAATAGTTATAGTGATTTTTGTGCTTAGTGGCCTTACATAGCCTTCAAAGGCTGATAGGCCGTAAAACACCATCCATCCATCCATCCATCTGCAATTCCAGGGATAAGGCACACTAAAAATGTCGTTTTTTGAATGAGTTATAAATCTTGACCTGCAGTTACTTGCGGCTAGTGCGTATCCCAGTGTTGCATCCTTGAGCAAGATACCTCACTCACTTTGCTTCTTCCCACCCAGGAGTAAAAGGTGTACCTGCAGCTATGAGGACTGAGCTAGTAAATTGTGGAGAGAAAAAAATGTGTCACATTTATCCACAGTTGGTTGGGTGCTCTCCGGGGAGTTGAGATTGTGCTTGGGAAATAAGAGTAGTCTAATAATTGATGTGTAAAAGTCTGTGGTTGAGCACCCATGCAAGGGTGAAAAGGTGCAATATGTGAAGGCACTTTGACCTCTACTTGCCTAAGTGCATCCATTCTGAGTCTGTAAGGCACTGGTTACCGTGGCTGTGCTGCAGAGGATGGCGGGACAGGAGATGGAGGCGGGGCTGCAGGAGCTGAAGCAGCAACTGAAAGAGCTGCAGGAGGAGTTGGAGCGCAGAGACACACTCCTGGAGGCCAACCAGCTCTCCAGCCAGGAACTCCAGCGCTCCCTGCAGCAGGAGCAGGAGAAGCTGCAGCTGGCCAAGAAAGGTAGCATGAAGCCTTTGTCTGGCAGTCTTTGTTTTCCTGCATGGTTGTAAAGACATCCTTAGGCCACAAAGAGATTTTGATGTGTTGGACTGGCTGTTGTCAGTTGTACTGCATGGTTATATTAATCCCATAGACCACTAGAGGTAATGTGTTGAACAACCAGCTATTGTTTTGCTGTATGGTTGTATAGGAAACCATTAGCCTCAGAAAGTAGTGTGAAGTGTTGAATTCCAGCTGTCTGTTTTTGTGCATTGTTGTACTGAAGCCCATAAGCCATAAAGGATAAAGTGACGTGTTGGACTGTCAGCTGTTGGTATTGCTGCATGGTTTATATGAAAACTCAGAAGGCACTGATGGTAGTTAGGTGCATTGGACAGCAGCAGTGAGGTTTTTGGTGTGTGTTTGTAAGTATGAGGACTATGGCAGAATCAGTAGAGAAGGCATCATGCTGGATCTGGGTCAGCTGGAGCACCAGAGACCAGACACCTTCTTTCTAACAGGAGTGGAAGCAGGCAGTTTCTGCCCCGTGATGTGCGCAAGCATGCAAAGAGATGAAGGCAGCAGAGGGGCACCTGGAGCTACAACCAGGTGTGGCCCTCCCCCAGAGAGTTTCAGAGAGTGTAAAGGGCCAAAACGTTTGTTGACTGGGGCTCTTCCTCTGGGAGTTTCTTGCCACAAGCCTTTATGCACAAAGCCTCTGCAAATGGTTTCACAACGAAATAGAGAGACTGCGGTAAGAGGAACAACCAGAGACTCCTTCTGACTGTGGTAGTGACAACCATGTTTTTTACAAACTCATAATATTAACCCTTCTGCAGAACTTTCAAACCCCTCTGAATGCACGCAAATGTCAATGTTTTCATGAACTATGGGGGTGGGGGGGGGGGGGGGGGGGGGGGGGGGGGGGCACTGAAATGATGGGGGCAAGTCACAGATCTGTGGTACTTGAGGATTCTGCATGCAACAAGATGAGACAAACATGGCTGCCCCTGCCCCACAGATGCGGAGGCGATGGAGTCGATGGTGGACATGCTGAAGACGGCACTTACAGAGCAGGAGGAGACCATGGCAACACAGGATGCCGTCCTGCAGGCCCGTGACCAGGAGATCTCTCTACTGACCAATAGTGAGTGTGTCCACAGTCTCACTTTCAAAATGTCTCTCTTTCTCAAGTCTGTTACTTGCTGTGTCCTGCAGTGCTGACCAACAGTGAGTGTGTCCACAGTCTCACTTTCAAAATGTCTCTCTTTCTCAAGTCTGTTACTTGCTGTGTCCTGCAGTGCTGACCAACAGTGAGTGTGTCCACAGTCTCACTTTCAAAATGTCTCTCTTTCTCAAGTCTGTTACTTGCTGTGTCCTGCAGTGCTGTCTAGCAGTGAGTGTGTCAGTCTCACTTTCGAAATGTCTCACTTTCGAAATGTCTCACTTTCGAAATGTCTCGGTTTCGAAATGTCTCACTTTCTCAGGTCTCTTACTTTCTGGGTCCTGCAGTGCTAACCAACAGTGAGTGTGTCCACAGTCTCACTTTCAAAATGTCTCTCTTTCTCAAGTCTGTTACTTGCTGTGTCCTGCAGTGCTGACCAACAGTGAGTGTGTCCACAGTCTCTCTTTCGAAATGTCTCACATTCTCAAGTCTGTTACTTGCTGTGTCCTGCAGTGCTGACCAACAGTGAGTGTGTCTGCTGCCTTGCTTTCGAAATGTCTGGCGTTCTCAAGTCTGTTACTTGCAGTCTTGCTTTCGAAATGTCTCACTTTCTCAAGTCTGTTACTTGCTGTGCCCTGCAATGCTTTTCAGCAGTGATAGTCCACGGGTCTGTTCTCCTCTGTCCCAGCGTCTCACTTGTGCAGTGTCTCACATTAGAAACATATCACCACCTGCTCTGGTGTCCTTGAAATGTTTTGACCAGCAATCCCCAGCAACACTAAGTGTTCATGGGGCTAGGTCATTCTGTTTAAATGCATAATACTGTATCTTGTCAGTCTTTTGTGTTGGTTCTAGAGTCTTGAATAGAATCTGATATTTCATGTCGAGACCAATGCTCATAGGAAACTACAACTTTACCAGAATCAGGTACTTTTCGATTCTGTAACACTATGCAGGCATGAGGGTCTATTCTCCGCCTCATGATACTCACCAGCTGTGGCCCTTTGCGCTGTTTGGTAATCTTGACCTAGAATGTGTGCCTGTTGATGCTGTGTACCCTTTCCTTGGACTTGTACCATCTGCAGGATTTTGAGCTGTTCCACACATAACACACACACACAGACACATTCACACACCTTTTCACTCGCACACACACACACCTTTTCACTCACACACACACACACACACACGCTCACATACACACACCTTTTCACTCACACACACACACACCTTTTCACTCGCACACACACACACCTTTTCACTCACACACACACACACACACACACGCACACGCACACACACACACACACACACACACACACACACACACGCATGCTAACACACACATACACATCCCTTTTCACACACACACACACAGCTCTACACAAGCACACCTACACACATGCAAACACACCTGCACACGCACACCTACACACATGCAAACACCTGCACACACACACCTACACACACACACACACCTATACATACACACACACATGCACACACACACACCCTCACACACACACACACACACACACACACACACCTACAAATACACACACACACACACACACCAGACCTGTTTACACTACGCATTGAGCGTAGTAAACTACGCATTTGCATACTATACTACGCAACTACGCAAGTCTATTGTTTTCTACGCAAACGGTATTGTTTTGGCTACTCATATCACAATCCGCAATTTTCATTATCTCGCTTGACATATTTTTTTGCCTATCCTTGTTTTCGGGCGAAAGTCGTTTGCTGCGTGCAGCCCCGAGGATTACGTCACTCTTCCATGCCAGAAGTGGCGTCATTCTTCGCGCCAAGATATTACGTCATCCTTCCTCCCTGCACTTCACGTTGCCAACCCGAGTTGCACAGTCCCGGCGCTTGAAAGTGCTGGACGGGAGCAGCGATTGCGCCGCTCAAACGCTTCGCTAAATTTCCCGCTCATCACAGCTTGCAAGCGATGATGAGACTCGCTAAATTTCCCTCTCATCACCGCTTGCAAGCGCTGACGAGACCACTGTCTCGTCAGCGCTTGCAAGCTGCGATGAGCGGGAAATTTAGCGAAGCGTTTGAGCGGCGCAATCGCTGCTCCCGTCCAGCGCTTTCAAGCGCCGGACTGTGCAACTCGGGGCGGTTTTACTGCCAACCCACGTGCGCTTTTCGAGACAATGGTTGAATGAAGAGCACACGAAACTGAAGATGAGAACTGTGAAGAAAATGACTCCGAAATGCCACCAACCAAAAAGAAGACGAGCAAAGTGCTGAGTCAAGTCTTTCTGCCAAAATATCATGAGGAATACCCATGCCTTGTCACTTCGCGGAATGCTCATTCAGTCATTGCACTCCCATTTTTCCGTCAGCCACGGTGGAAAGTTTTATTGTTTGACTTAGACATTTTTTCGGTTTTTATCAATAACGGGTGAAGCTTTATATTCTAACCCAATCCCACGTTTGACTCTCAACGGGTTGTGCCTACGCCCTAACGCTGATGTTGGACACAAACAAACGTGACAATAAGTAATGTGTCCGGGTTTAGGTGAATCTGAAACTCCCCGGA
>JAWQFJ010033622.1:0-22500 GCA_034096865.1 Theodoxus fluviatilis
AGTTACCATCGGCGATGTCACACCGGAGATCGCAGGGAAACGCCACATACCCGTCCCTCTGTGCTCTCTTGTCTTCACAACGGCATTAGTCTCTCCATGCACTTTCTCAGCTCCTGACTTGCTGCGTGTGTCTCGCTCTCTGCCTTCCATCCAACAGACCCACGTGCGTTCTAACGCTCTCCTGTTCCTCTATCTCTGTCCCCGTATTATCTAATGACCACGTAATCCCCTAACATAATGATATCTCGCAGTCGAACGCCCCCTCGCGGCAACCTTGCCGTCCAGGGAGGTTATTCTGAATCGCTTCCTACCACAATGTCCTCTCCTCGAGTCAGCATAGTCATTCCACTGCCTACGGAGATTCTCTATCGGCTAACCCCAACGTGAATTCCGATTTCATATCTACCGGCACTCGTTGTGTTGTTGTTTACGTCCTCCCTCATTTTGGTATCTTGGACTCCCTCGAACAGCAGGACATCGGTTACACTCATCACTGCTCCTTGCAGACTCAGGACGGCTCCACGGCCACCGCGACAGTACTGGGCAACCTTGGACGAAGACTCTCAAGTCTGTGAATGATTCCGTATTGTATAGGGTCTTTGGTGAAGCACAGCACGAATTACAAAGTCAACCCTGACAACGCTTCGCCGTAGATTCAATCTCCATTTTTGCTTCGCCGTAGATTCAATCTCCACCATTTTTACCAACCGCTCCAGTTTTTTCATGGGCAGCGTCACAATATGACATCACAAAACTGATGATGTCACTTCGCAGAAGTAAATTCGGAGAACTTGCCAGATCTTGCGGAAGAACTGGCACTGTCAACTTGTGTCAAACATTTGCCTGGTTTTACATAGCAATGGACAATCCATATAATGCCATACCACTCATTCTTTACAACAGACATAGATAGCTACATAAGAGAGACAGTCTTCAATGTTGATTCTGCATGCAAAGTTAGGGAGATAATGGAGGCACCCTTTGCAGGGTTCGTACAGGTTTTTAGATACAAAATTCCATGACTTTTCCATGACCTTCAATAACATTTTCCATGACTTAACGTACTGTGATACATGACAGTTTTAAAGAGAAAAGTGTATGGCGCACGACCAAACTCACGCACAATACACCCGTGGTAAAAAAAGTTATAATTCTTTTTATTATATTTTACAGCAGATTGATTCAAAAACTGACAAATGCAAGTTAACAAACAAATCATGACTGGACATTACTTTCATCTTTTTCAAATCTTTCTTAATTGTAAAAATCCAGTAATTTGAAATGGAAAGTTCGCAATCTAGTGAGCATGTTTTTTTTGGTAACACTTCAGTTGTTAGTGTGAAGGAGCACGACAGTGTGTTCACATTCACACAGTCAGTATCAGGGATAAGAGTGGGTAACCAAAAAAAGCCTGAACTTTTTTTCGGGTATGCAATATTGATTTGAAGCGGCGAAGCACAGGACTAGGAGGCAGGACTATCACTTACTTGCAACCCCCCCCCCCCCCTCCAAAAAAAAAAAACAGAAAAAGTTAGCAAGCAAGCAAGCACAGACTGTCATTTCAATTTACAGCAAATTTCCATACAAGTACTCCTTAAAATGATGATACTTTTGTCCCAAATTGTCTGGTGCTTCAACGATGAACGCACGCTGAATGTGGTAATCGAGCACGCGTCTACACAACGCCATTGCGGTCCGATGTACACACAAACAGGTGAAAAATTTCCGTCCATTTTCTCCTTTCAAGCGCACAATCTGGGCGCTAGATAAAAAGTAGATTCATCGTACATTAACATCGAATATAGCGTTGGAAAGGGGAAATCTTGTAGAATCTGAGGGTGTCTGTACGAAATTGATCAGAAAAGCGGGAGTGAGCAAATTTTAACGAAATGTCTGATGACGTTCGAACTTTCATCCATAACTCGTCTTTCGATTTTCACCGGAAGTTCAAACATACACCGAACGAAGAGCAATCTTTCCTCTAATGAGTTATAAAGTTTCAACTTGATCCAATGAGAAACTTCCACGGACGAGTGTTTAGAAGAGACCAACCCGAGTCGCGAAATGCGAACTCCGTCGCAGGGTGTTTTTACGTAATCGGCATGTATTTTCTCAGCGGAAATAAGACGGATTAACACAAAACTACACACACATGTTCTTGAAACCTTCATAAACTACTTACACTCTTGTTTTTATTCACAATATTTTGTGGATTGTCCACAATTAGCCATGAAAGTGAAGTGGTATTGCCGAGTGCATTTTGGCTAGTACTGTAGACGTAAGTAGCGCAAAGATTTGATACAATTTACCACAGAATCCTACCACTAGTTAAAAAAAAATAGACAACTCAGAAAGACTTTTAATCTTTCGTGTTACATTGGTATTTTGTGTTATTAATATGTGCGAATCCTGGAAAAAGTGGATTTTATCGAACCGACGGCCACTTCCGGTCTGATGAAATTTCTTCGAACATCGCGTGCGGCGTCTATTTAGCACTCGCTGAAAGTCCCGACTTCTACAATACTTTTCCCAATATGTGCAAAATATTGCAATAAATATCTTCCTAAATGATTGTTCTAGCATAAACTGAAACAAAACCCCCCCAAAACTTATTAAATTAACCGATTTCAGCTGATTTGTCCGTCGAAATCGCAGACGCGCCATCAAGCTCTTCGCTCGCCATTGTGTGATTCGACTGGCGAAAATCACAGAAAATCGCTTCGGGAATGGCGGTCCAAACCGTCGCGAGCGGCGCAACACATGGATCTTGAAATCGACACTTTCCAGGCATGATGATAATCTGATTCTCAAAGAAACACTGCACCACAAACAAAACAAGCTCTTTCCACTTTCTCCTCGTTTGAACCAACTGACCCAACCGGCGTGGATATGAAACCAGGTCACCTAGCCAAAGAACCAATCAGGAAGCAGAAAACACACGAGCCTCAAAATTAACCAATGGGATGCAAGGATACGTTTTCCTGTCGTGCGCAGCTTGTAAAAATAGATTGAGAGTATCGCGCGAAGCACAGTCTAGAAAACGTCTTTTTTTTCTTTCTTAAATTCCATGACTTTCCATGACTTAAATTGAAATTCCATGACTTTCCAGGCCTGGAAAATGAAAAATCAAATTCCATGACTTTCCAGGTTTTCCATGACCTGTACGAACCCTGCCTTTGCCTCCTCTGCCACCATGCCAGCTTGCTGTCAAATACTTGACTCTGATCTCCCCCTCATCCACTGGGAGGCATGGCCATTGCACACAGCTCTCCCATCCATCAACAAAGACACGGCTCTCGGTCAAACTCAACTTTCTTCCTCTCCCTGTACCAGTCATTTCCCCTGTACCAGTCATTTCCCCAAAGCTAGTCATTTCCCCTGTGCCGGTCATTTCCCATGTACTGGTCATTTCCCCTGTAACAGTTATTCTCCTTTACCAGTCATTTCCCCTGCATCGGTCATTTCCCAAGTACCAGTAATTTCCCCTGTGCCAGTCATTTCCAGTCATTTCCCCTGTACCAGTCATTTCCTCTGTACCAGTCATTTCCCCTGTACCAGTCATTGCCATACAATGCACTTTCAGTTGTCCCCTAACTGTCACAGACTTCATCAAACACTACTCATTTCCATTTCTTTTTCCATTTCCTTTTGGAGAAATCCTCTATGAGGATCTAATGGCGTTTACAAAACTGGGAAGAGTTCTCCTAGAGCTTGAGACACAGTTGACCACCATGTGTGAGGATGCCGCAGTGTTTGTTTTTGTTGACTGACTGCTGTTGTTTTGATTGCGAAGTCCATAGAAGAACCTGGCAGTTGCAGCAGTTGAGTAAACACAGAGCCAAAATAGATGGAATAGTCACTGAATCGTGCATGGAAGAGGACAGCAAGAGCGAAGAGGAATGGAGAAGTAGCAGTGATGAAAGATTCATGGAGCCATCAGTGTTTCATCAGGAATCTGGTTCTGAGTCTGATGCAGAAGTGACATGGCCCCCTCCCACACCCGGTGCTGAGCTTTTGTGCTGGACAAAGGACAAGGCAGAGAGAAGGGTGGGGGTGGACAGCAGTTTGCCCAGCACTGCCCAGCCTGCCCAGCACTCCCCAGCACTGCCCAGTCTGCCAAGCACTCCCCAGCACTGCCCAGCACTCCCCAGCCTGCCCAGCCTGCCAAGCACTCCCCAGCCTGCCCAGCCTGCCAAGCACTCCCCAGCACTGCCCAGCACTGCCCAGCACTGCCCAGACTGCCCAGCCCTCCCCAGCACTGCCCAGCACTGCCCAGCACCGCCCAGCCCTCCCCAGCACTGCCCAGTCTGCCCAGCACTCCCCAGCCTGCCCAGCCTGCCAAGCACTCCCCAGCACTGCCCAGCACCGCCCAGCCCTCCCCAGCACTGCCCAGCACTCCCCAGCCTGCCCAGCACTCCCCAGCCTGCCCAGCACTCCCCAGCCTGCCCAGCACTCGGGGCCCCAGCCTGCCCAGCACTCCCCAGCCTGCCCACCACTCCCCAGCCTGCCCAGCACTCCCCAGCACTGCCCACCACCCCAGCACTGCCCAGCACTGCCCAGCCTGCCCAGCACTCCCCAGCCTGCCAGCACTGCCCAGCACTCCCCAGCCTGCCCAGCACTCCCCAGCCTGCCCAGCACTCCCCAGCCTGCCCAGCACTCCCCAGCCTGCCAAGCACTCCCCAGCCTGCCCAGCACTCCCCAGCCTGCCCAGCACTCCCCAGCCTGCCCAGCCTGCCCAGCACTGCCCAGCACTCCCCAGCCTGCCCAGCACTCCCCAGCCTGCCCAGCACTCCCAGCCTGCCCAGCACCGCCCAGCACTCCCCAGCCTGCCCAGCACTCCCCAGCCTGCCCAGCACTCCCCAGCCTGCCCAGCACTCCCCAGCCTGCCCAGCACTCCCCAGCACTCCCCAGCACTGCCCAGCACTCCCCAGCCTGCCCAGCACTCCCCAGCCTGCCCAGCACTCCCCAGCCTGCCCAGCACTCCCCAGCCTGCCCAGCACTCCCCAGCACTGCCCAGCACTCCCCAGCACTGCCCAGCCTGCCCAGCACTGCCCAGCCTGCCCAGCACTGCCCAGCACTGCCCAGCACTCCCCAGCCTGCCCAGCACTCCCCAGCCTGCCCAGCACTCCCCAGCCTGCCCAGCACTCCCCAGCCTGCCCAGCACTCCCCAGCCTGCCCAGCACTCCCCAGCACTGCCCAGCCTGCCCAGCACTCCCCAGCCTGCCCAGCACCGCCCAGCACTCCCCAGCCTGCCCAGCACTCCCCAGCCTGCCCAGCACTCCCCAGCCTGCCCAGCACTCCCCAGCCTGCCCAGCACTCCACAGCCTGCCCAGCACTCCCCAGCCCCGCCCAGCACTCCCCAGCCTGCCCACCACCACCCAGCACTCCCCAGCCTGCCCAGCACTCCCCAGCCTGCTCAGCACTGCCCAGCCTGCCCAGCCTGCCCAGCACTTCCCAGCCTGCCCAGCACTCCCCAGCCTGCTCAGCACTGCCCAGCACTGCCCAGCCTGCCCAGCACTCCCCAGCCTGCCCAGCACTCCCCAGCCTGCTCAGCACTGCCCAGCACTGCCCAGCCTGCCAAGCACTCCCCAGCCTGCCCAGAACTCCCCAGCACTGCCCAGCACTCCCCAGCCTGCCCAGCACTCCCCAGCCTGCCCAGCTCTCCCCAGCACTGCCTACCACCACCCAGCACGCCCAGCACTGCCCAGCCTGCCCAGCACTCCCCAGCCTGCCAAGCACTCCCCAGCACTGCCCAGCACTCCCCAGCCTGCCCAGCACTCCCCAGCACTGCCCAGCCTGCCAAGCACTCCCCAGCACTGCCCCAGCCTGCCCAGCACTCCCCAGCCTAATCAGCACTGCCCAGCCTGCCAAGCACTCCCCAGCACTGCCCAGCACTGCCCAGCCTGCCAAGCACTCCCCAGCACTGCCCAGCACTGCCCAGCCTGCCCAGCACTCCCCAGCCTGCCCAGCACTCCCCAACCTGCTCAGCACTGCCCAGCACCGCCCAGCACTCCCCAGCACTGCCCAGCCTGCCAAGCAGTCCCCAGCACTGCCCACCACTGCCCAGCACTGCCCAGCACTCCCCAGCCTGCCCAGCACTCCCCAGCCTGCCCAGCACTGCCCCCACCACCCAGCACTGCCCAGCCTGCCCAGCACTCCCCTGAGCCTGCCCAGCACTCCCCAGCCCTCCCCAGCACAGCCCAGCACTCCCCAACCTGCCCAGCACTCCCCAGGACTGCCCAGCACTCCCCAGCCTGCCCTGCACCGCCCAGCACTCCCCAGCCTGCCCAGCCTGCCCAGCACTCCCCAGCCTGCCCAGCACTCCCCAGCCCCGCCCACCACCACCCAGCACTCCCCAGCCTGCCCAGCACTCCCCAGCCTGCTCAGCACTGCCCAGCCTGCCCAGCACTCCCCAGCCTGCCCAGCACTTCCCAGCCTGCCCAGCACTTCCCAGCCTGCTCAGCACTGCCCAGCCTGCCCAGCACTCCCCAGCACTGCCCAGCCTGCCCAGCACTCCCCAGCCTGCCCAGCACTCCCCAGCCTGCTCAGCACTGCCCAGCACTCCCCAGCACTGCCCAGCCTGCCAAGCACTCCCCAGCACTCCCCAGCCTCCCCAGCACTCCCCAGCACTCCCCAGCACTCCCCAGCACTCCCCAGCACTCCCCAGCACTCCCCAGCACTCCCCAGCCTGCCCAGCACTCCCCAGCCTGCCCAGCACTCCCCAGCCTGCCCAGCACTCCCCAGCCTGCCCAGCACTCCCCAGCCTGCCCAGCACTCCCCAGCCTGCCAGCACTCCCCAGCACTCCCCAGCCTGCCCAGCACTCCCCAGCACTGCCCAGCACTCCCCAGCCTGCCCAGCACTCCCCAGCCTGCCCAGCACTCCCCAGCCTGCCAAGCACTCCCCAGCACGTGTGAGTTGGGCCTGGGACTGGGAAATGGCACTATACAGGCCCCACCTCTTTTTTGAATAGTTAGTTTCGCGTAACCGTCTAACATACACTTCGCTAACATCTGGTCTGTCGGAGAGAGGGTTGTATGTTGTCATCGGAATTCAGAGGAGGCAGGGTATGGAATCCTTTATCAGAGCGTATGTATTTAATTCAATTATTCGTGAATACATCTGCAAAAAGAACGAAGACGAAAATGTGACAGAGAGTCCTTCCGTGAGCTGGAAGTAAAAGTTTTTTGGAAAAAACCGGGTATCTATAAATATACACTTGCTGTGCAATTCAATAGAAGAGATCATACTTTTCCCTGTCTCGGGTCGATACTGCGCTGAGGTAACTTCCTTTGACTCAATGTTAATGATGGAATCATGTACTGAATGAAGTGCAAATCGGTGAACGGAACTAAATGGAATGTAACGGATATACGAATAGACAGCGAATGTAACGAATGAATTAAATGAATGAATTAAATGAATGAATGAAATTAATGATTTTCACGCGTTGTACTCAAATTCCTCGGTCTGTGGTGCAGGCACGATTAATGACTTAGGCTCCTGAATATGTTACGTCAGGAGGGGGTTCGGTGGTGTGTTTGCAATAGGATCAAGTTGTCCTCGATTTTCTCTAAAGTTATTCCGTCCCGTTTCCACAGTAGCATCGGCGTAGAAGATGCGGTGTGGTGGGTTTATTTTTACCAACCCTCAAGCCCTTAGGGATTGCGGAGTACGCGAGAACTCGTGTAGAATTTGGCTATTACGCAAACACCTTATGGGGGAAAGCGATACAAGGAGCTGTGTCATATATCTTTATATGGAGGCCTCATAGTGGCGTATTCTCATTACTCTCTTTTTTTTTGTTTCAGTCCAAACTCTTGACATCCGATCAGTGGGCACTGCCCGTGGAGTGGTGATATGCGTGGCATGTGTCATAGGGTGAAATAGGGGAAGCATGGGTTATGGGGTCGGCGTTTCGGCGGGGGTCGGTAAGGCCAAAAGGTGACTTTGGGGGAAGTAGGTGGCCTTTAGGTTCTGAAAGATAGGTAGGTGGGGAAGAACGAAGACAAAGTAAGAAAAAAATGTGATAGACGTACAAACGCATGGGTACGAGCCGAGGAACAGTAAATAGTATTCGGTTGGAGCGGGGGCAATGAAGAGGATCTCTGGTAAACAAGATTGGTGGGTCGATGGGGGTTGTACAGGTTTCAGTAGGACTGGTCCCAGCCTGACCCAGCACCTCCTACAGCCTGACCAGCACTCCCCAGCCCGGGGGGGGCCCAGCCTCCCCAGCCTGCCACCACACCCAGTCGACCCATCAGCATGTCCAGAACTCTCAGCCTGCTGCACCCCCCTACACTCTACCACCAACACACTGCCCAGCACTCCCCAGCCTGCCCAGCCCCCCCGCTGCCGCAGCACTCTCCCAGCCACTTGCCCCACCGCCCTACTCCCAGCCTGCCCATTCAACTATACAAACTACTCCTTGCCTGCCGCCACGCAAATGGCAGCGACAGTGCACGGGTATATACAAACGAATCAACTGCGCGATGATTATGTTATGTGCACACCACCTGTAACCCACGCTGCCCAAGCCCTTACCAGCACTGCCCAGCCGCCAGCATTCCCAGTCTGCTCAGCACTGCCCAGCCAAAAAAACTCCCCAGCTGCCCAGCACATCGGTATGGTTTTCGCACGTGGTAAACGGTTGGCAATGAGCATGCCCCCTGTATTCTGTCTGCTCCCCGCCTGTCTTGGCCCACGCAAAGTCAATAAAATCAAAACACCTGCCGGGCACGCTAGCACTCCCCTGTGCCTCCCCCAGCCTCCCCAGCCTCCCAGCACTCCTCCAGCACTGTGTGCCCAGCCTTCGCCGCACTCCCCTGTCTCGTCCTGTGTTCCTGTCCTCCAGCATCACACTCTGTGCCCAGTACACTCCCTCCATGACTGCACAACGACGCAACATCCACCGCCTGCCAGACTCTCCCTGAATCCCTCTTGCTCTCGAGTAATAATATTAATACAAGCACTTGTCCAAGTCACCTCACATCCATAGCCTGCCCAGCAATTACCCACGTGTCATGTCTTGTAACTGTCCATGTTTCTGCCTGCCCCTCTCCAGCACATGGTCGGGTCATGCTCCTTCGGTTCCTGCTCTCTAGCCTGTACTTCGTCTAGATCTGTTCTTTTTCCGTGTCTGCTCTAGCCTGCGCAAAGCCTAAGTCTGCTCTCTGTGTGTGCGTGTGTGTGATGGTGTGTGATGGTGTGTGTGTTATAGTCTTGATCTGTCTGTCGGTGTCGTGGATGTGTCTGGGATCTTTTGTCGATTTGTTTTGGCTTGTTGGGTGTACTAGTGTCTGTGTGATGTTGCTAGTGTGTTCGGGTGGTGTGTGTGTGGGTGTGTGTGTTGTTTGTGCTGTGTTGGGATGTGTGTGGGTGCTGTGTGTGTCGGTGTGGTTTGTGTGTGTGTTGTGTCGTGTTGGTGGATTGTGTGGGGGGGGTTGGGGGGTTGTGCTAGTCTCCGTCATGTTGCCGCTCGTTCTGTCTGGTTCGTTGATCTGGTCTTGTTGTTGGATCTTATCCGTGGTGCTGAGTGTGATGTTCTGGTGTGGCTTTTGGACAATCCTTAGTCTTGGCCACCACCACCCAGCCGGTGCACCTGGGTGCTGTTCTATACTCGCGTAACAATAGTTTGGGGCTGTGTTCTACCCGACGCTCCCCGCCGGCAGACTGCCCAGCACTCACCCAGAAGGCTATACACCTGGGTCTGACAGAATGACCCAGGCCTGCCCAGCAACTTCGCCACCTCTCGCACTCCCCACCTGCGTCAAGCACGGCCCAGCACTGCCCAGCCCTGCCCACCTCCCAGCCTGCCCAGCACTACGTCATCGCTCCACCAGCCTGCTCAGCCCTGCTCCCAGCAACTCCCACCTGCCGCAACAAAAGTCACTAAGGAATCAACAATCCAATACGCTGTATGGGTTCTCTTCATCTCTGTCTCCTCGCCTGTCTTGGTCCCCGTGACTCTAGCCTGTGTCTACCTCTCATCCATCCGTATGTCTGTTTGATGTGCTCTCGATCTCTATCTCTGTTATCGATACGCTCGAATGCGTCAGTCCTCCGTACTCTCGATCCTCGTGTATGTCTTTTTCTCGTCTCTGGATGTCGCTCGTTCCTTCTGGGTCTCTCCATCTGTCTCTGTCTCTCCCGCCTGTCTTCCTGCAACGTTCTGTCCGTACTATAATGTGGGTCCTCTCTAGTCTCGCTCTGCTGTCCTTCTACCTCTCGGCCTGCCTATCCAGAGTCCGGAGCAAGCATCCCAGCGATAGCTTCGCTCTCTATAGCTGGCTGTCCTTAGTTTTCTACTTTCTTTTTGCGTCTGTCATTCGTGTGTCCTCGGTCTCGTCTGTCCGTCTGTCTGTATGGCTGGCTAGCTCTCTCTGTCTTTCCCTGGCTGTCTGTCTCTGTATGTGTGTCTGTCTGTCTGTGTGTCTGTCGTCTGGCTGTGTGTTTGGCTTTGTGTCTGTGTGTCTGTCTGCCTGTCTGTCTCTCTCTCTCTCTCTCTCTCTCTCTCTCTCTCTCTCTCTCTCTCTCTCTCTCTGCCCAATGTGTATCTAACTTGCTTCTGCCAATGTAAAAGATAGAAAGAGGAGCTGCGTCCTGTTCCACATCGTGCATTTCCAGGTCAAGGAGAAAGACCATGAATGTTATGCACTCCATGATATGTGACGCCCCTGGATCCCAGGCATTCCCCTACGTGTAAATAGGTCGCTGTTTGGGCTTCAGTAGAATTAAGTTGCACTGGAGAACCGCAAATCAACTCCATTTATCCCTCGGGCGCTTTTTGGCGGGTTGGTGTGGGGTGTTTGAGGGCTGGTCGTTGTTCTCCTTAGCTGTAGGGCAGATTGCATTGCGCGAGGACAAGTGCTTGTGAGAGGGTAACGTCTCTGTTAGTTCCTGCTTGACGAGTTCGGCTCCGTACACACAGCGACTCAGCTCTCTCTTCCTAGAAGTTATGTTTCTTCTCTTTCCTATGTTGTTCTGCATTACTTTCGGAAGCGCAGCAAAAGCACGCCCATTCTGAACACAGAGATATACTATCTCTGATACAGGTTGGTCACGTGACTTCGGCTTCACATTACAATGATTTTACCAATCAAAATTCAACATGATCAAAAGACCATCGAGAGTAAAAAGATACGATTATATTTCACTCCAATTATTTATTCCGATAGATAAACACAAATTTGGTGTTCTAATAAAACTAATCTATGAGATTTTCAGGAAATCATTTGAGAACTACTTTTAGCGCGAACGTCGTCTATAAGGTTGCAAACTGCCTTGAGCGCGTGGGATTGTGTACGCAATCTTTGGAACTAGTAAACAAGCGAAAAAGATTCCTATGGCACCGGGCTGGTGACGTGAATCTATGGTTATACTCTCGCCAATAAATGCTTTCTGGCCGGAACCTGTGGTCTAACTACCTTCACACTGTTTGACGAGCTGCTGCATGGAGTCCACACTTCGATCATTCGTGTATCGACTGATGGTAAGTGATTTAACCTACATTCCGTTGCTATAAGGCTAATTCTTCTGTAGGAATCCGTCGGATTCCGAAGTTCGATATCATTGGAGAGCTCAGAAGCAGTTTTTCTAAGTTTAATCCTTCTAAGCATACATTAAATTAATGATTCCTCATCAGTAAAAGCACTCAGCGGGTTTCTGGGTGTACTATCGGTCCAAAAGATTATCACTATGATTATGCAGACGGGATTGGTTGCCTTACTCGCACAATGAAGTATAATTGTTGCTGTTGTATTCAAAGTCCTTATAATTAGTAGAGTTCACAATATTACACTCTTGTGATTCGAATTTTACCGCATACAAGTTTTACATTTATGGGAAATCGATGTTTAGAAAATGAATTGACGACAAGATGGCTGCCAGTATCCGCTTGTATCACAACAAGCGGAGGAATACACTCAACGATCTGGTATGCCATTCAGCGTGGCTGAGACTCTGTGTCCAGGATGGTGGTATGCATGCTATGGAAGAATTAAGGCTATCACGTGACCAACCTGTTGCTGAGACTATATCCACTAGTCTCAGCCACGCTGAATGAAGCACGCCATGCATAAACTCTTCATCATAAAGTATTTAGAGCTCAAATAAATTGAGCGACAATTAGCGACTTTTCTCGTTAGCTCCTGTGATCGACTCTAAACTTCACACCAGTAAATATATTGCAGGCCCCATCCAGCTGCTCACGTGTTGTTGTGATTCATGAATGTGGTCCTACATGACTGTTAGAGTGTATTTTTGCAACCTAGATCTGCTAGTTGTCTGTCCATATCGAACAGTGTCCAAATTACGACAATGTGTCCTGATTGATCCCTTTTTCCTCGTAAACTCTTGAAACGTGTTTCAGTACTGAGACTGAGTATGCACCATGGCGAATTGTTTCTAGTGTATCTGTGATAGCCTGTAAGCCTACTTTTGGCACGTGGCAGCTATAGATGCTCATCGCGTATGTTCGTATTCAGTGTCACAACAAGAACAAAGGATCTAGTCGGCTCGACAGCTACATCTCGTACATTCGAAATACTCTCGATACAAATATGGTCTGCTCAAAGACCACTGGATAACTTATTCTTGCGTGAATACCTAGGAGGCAAACACATGGCCAGATCAGTCTGCAGAGGGAATAGGTTGGAGGAGAACCCGAGGTGAGGACAGCAGAATCGCTGTCGCCTAGTTGTCAGCTGAGGTGGTGCTCAAGCAGGAATGCAAAGGATTAATGTTTCAACTCCGGTCATGCTAAAAAAGACAAACATTACTCCTTGGAGTGAATGTGTAAGTGTGGCAAGTACGGAGTATTCTGTTTCATGCGGGAGTTGTTACAAAATAACCTGTATTTACGAAGACCTGTACCATTCTTTGGTGCTTGAGCTACTGTTATGTATCAGCAAGGACAGTTCAAGGAAAGACCAGCGCCTCAGGTCCCAGCAAGGCTTATGTGAACGAGACTCCTCCGGTCGTTTTTACCAAAAGGTGAATGCTCTCCGACGTTTATATTGCAAGTTTTTGTGATGCAAAATGGACCTTGTGTTGCAGTCTTTGTCAGAAATGCCTGCTTAACGAAAAAGACTCGTTAGTAAGTTGCCTTGAATCATAACAGTGGCGAGTTTCCCTAGCCGCAAATCCACTAACGACATTACTCACATCGGCGATTTCGGCTCTCTGGACGCAGCAGGCGCGTTGTTTAGGTTACGACAGGTGGGAAACCGTTTCCAGAAATGAGCCGTACCGGCGAGCGCTCCTCGAGCACCCAGAGCCTTTCCTCCTCCGACGCGAACCTGCCACCCCCATGTGCGTGTACTCGCCTGTGAAACGAATCGTTCTCTCTGGGGTTCTCAAACGTGGCAATATGCTGGCAGCTATGCCACTTTCCATTGGAAATGTCGTGCCCGCAGGTCCCAAGAGCACTGTTTTGTTGAGTTTCCAGCTCGTAGGAACACGTTATATTTTGTGATGTCCCTCAGACATTTCTCGCAAGGCCAATCACATGGGTTCTTGCTTGAGATGTAGCAGTAGACTTGTGCCCACCCGCGTGTCCTAATGGTGGCCTCGCCTCGCTCCATTCGAAACGTCTGTGGCGTCTACTGCTTCAACTGTAATTTATAGGATGTCCTCATGCCTACATACGAACTCCTTATACAATTCTAACAGTAACCTTGGTTGTTTTCTGTACTCATCTACATCACTGTATCGTTCTAATGTGTGCAGTTTATAGCAACCAAAGAAAACCATTTTCATCGCAAGATGCACAGCTGACTTGACCGGGTTCAAAGAAATTCAAACAACGCCTGTATTGAACGACTGGTCGAGCGTGGAGTTAATAACGGATCTAGAATACGATTTCATACAATAGAGAATTTTGCTTGTTTTGTTGTGTGGTGGATGCCACGTTTGGATTGGGAAAGTATGTAATTTAAAAAAGAGACGCCCAATCACAATGAGTCCCATTGTTACGTGAAAAAGTAAAAAAACTACATCCCATTCTACACCGGCGAAAGTGTCTCTAGCCCAGTTGACATTGCGTGATGGAATATTTTAGTCCAAAATATGCATGAGGAGGTCACAAGAGAGGCTTGTGGGATAGCCGATCTGCTCCCTGACATACGCCGTTAAAGTAGTTCGGAGACTATTTCGCACAAAACTCATAATTTACTCGTGTTGAGGCAATAAACAAGCGTATATTCGATAAATTTCAATGTCTGTGTTTAAATGGAAACAAGTCTTGACATCTGAATGATTTCTGTAAAAAGTGGAGAGAAAAATAGTATCAGAACGAACTATTTTTGGCACAATGCTGTAATGCGAAGGGTCAAGTCTATTTCGCATTCATTGCGAACTGTGCCAGAGTACATGGATGGTGAAAAGTTGTCTGAAATTAAATGAAGACAAAACAGAATTCATCATCATCGGTTCTAAGGCACATGTTCAGTTGTTCCCCAAAGCAACATCTCCATTTCGGGAGTCGAGGTCCCCTCGTCAAGATGTGTGACATATCTTGGCGTAAAGATCGATGAGCATTTTTCTATGGGGCCACACGTAAGCAGAACGATCTCTTCCTCCTACTGGCAGCTCCGACGTATCTCAAGTATCAGACAATGCCTGACTGAAAAATCGGCCACAACTCTTGTATTGACGTTGGTGATGTCTAATCTTGATTACTGCAATAGCCTTCTGCTAGGTGAAACCCAAGAATATCTCCGAAGACTTCAACAGGTGCAGAACACCGCAGCACGTATAGTGAAACGTCCACCTAGTCGTTCTCACATAACACCCATCCTTCGAGAGCTACACTGGCTGCCTGTCCACCAACGTATTGTGTTCAAAACACTGTGTCATGTGTTCAAGTGCGTCAATGGTTTGGCCCCGCTGTATCTGGTTGAGCTCCTCAAGACTTATAAGCCTGTGAGGGATCTCAGATCTTCGGCGCAGTCATTACTCCATGTGCCACGCTACAACACCAAGAGATCTGGGGAGAGAGCATTCTCGTATGCTGGACCAAAACTCTGGAACGATATCCCAGACAGACTGAGGAAATCTCCTTCAATACAGACTTTCAAGTCACAGCTAAAAACTCTTTTATTCAAAGGGTCAACGTGTTGAGCGCCTTGAGCATGCCTTTGGGTGTGAGATTGGCGCTACATAAGAGCCAAAATACATACATACATACTACTGACTCGGGTTTACAGAATGCGCCTCCAGTGCAGGTGCACGGGTCCCTACAACAAAACTCGCCAGGTGTGAAGAGTCCTTCAGGTAGGACCGCTTCTGCAAAACCCGCCTCCGCTTTGTTCTTCTGTCTATCCATCTGTGCCCGCCTATGTGTGTGTGTGTGTGTGTGTGTGTGTCTGTATGTCTGTGTGTGTATGTTTCTCTGTGTGTGTATGTCTGCGTGTGTATGTGTGCGCTTGCGCTCGCGCGCGTTCATGTGTATGTTTATGTGCATGCATCCCCCCCCCCTTGTGAATATGAGAGAGAGAAAGAGAGACAGAGAGACAGAGACAGGAAGAGAGAAAAAAGGAGAGAGATAGAAAGAGAGAAATAGAAAGAGAGAAATAAAGATAGAGAAAGAGAAAGAAAGAGACAGAGAGAGAAAATATACATAACATGTTTTTAGAAAAGAGCTCTTCTGTGCCCCTGATTTTCCTGTTGTCTGCTTCTGACCACTTGCTTTCTCCCGTGATTTCCGCTTGTTTCCACTATCAGACGTGTTTGAGTGAAAAAGATTATAGTTGTCTGACGTCTCTGCAGCTTTATGTATAGTCTTCACCTCCCTCTCATACAGATATACTAGCATGGGCTCAGGTGTTAAAAGAAAAACTTGCTCCAAGACAATCAAAGATCGCAGACTAGCATAGTCCTCAATTACTGCTGCTGGACTTCACTTCTCAATTTTTCCACTGCAGCTTGTTAGCGAAGTCCCTGTAAGTGTCCCCATCCTACTTCCGAAGTTTCTTGAATTTCTGCCTGTAGGCCTCTGAGACTAACTCATATTTCTTAAAGATTTCTCTCTTGAGTACTGCAAAAATCCCTCACTTTCTCTTCTGGTAAGGTACGGTACACCTCTCTTGCTTTCCCCGAGACAAGTCTCTCCATAATCACATATCAGTGTTCCTTAGGCCACTGCAACTCTCTACTTCCTTCTCATCAAAGCCAGGAGCATCCTGGTACTTAATCATATCCACGCCACTCTCACGGGACTGACTATTCTCAGCAGTAGGGGTAGACATCTCCTGTCTCCTCAACTCTAGTCTCTTCATGTTTAGCTCATGTGCCCGTTGTCCCGCCATCTCAGCTTGCTGTCCCGCCATCTCAGCTTGCTGTCCCGCCATCTCAGCTTGCTGTCCCGCCATCTCAGCTTGCTGTCCCGCCATCTCAGCTTGCTGTCCCGCCATCTCAGCTTGCTGTCCCGCCATCTCAGCTTGCTGTCCCGCCATCTCAGCTTGCTGTCCCGCCATCTCAGCTTGCTGTCTTGCCATCTCAGCTTGCTGTCCCGCCATCTCAGCTTGCTGTCTTGCCATCTCAGCTTGCTGTCTTGCCATCTCAGCTTGCTGTCCCGCCATCTCAGCTTGCTGTCTTGCCATCTCAGCTTGCTGTCTTGCCATCTCAGCTTGCTGTCTTGCCATCTCAGCTTGCTGTCCCGCCATCTCAGCTTGCTGTCCCGCCATCTCAGCTTGCTGTCTTGCCATTTCAGCTTGCCTTACAGCCATCAGCAACTCGTGTGTTCGCGTCTCTCTCTCAGCTTGCAATTTTGCAACCTTGATTTCTCTCTCTTTCTCAGCCACATTCTCTTCCACAGTCACACACTGACCTTTAGCAGAAGAGATACATCTCGAAATGCTCACTTGTTATTCCTTCCTACCCCATCCTGGCAACATTTGAATTCCACAAGAAGTAGCCACTGCCTTTAACTGAGCTAATGACAGACTAACAACTTCCTCAAAAGTAGGGAGCGTACCCAGCTCTACTCCTGCCATGATTGCTACAGCAAAAGGTTTTGACACACATATATAATAGACTGAAGTCACAATTTTCACACCGGAGCTCTCGTTCCACAACGGAGAGGATAATCAAATTTACAGCAGCAGTACTGAACAAATTATGAACAAAATAACAGGTTATCTACATTAACTGCGGCAGACTTCCCATTCCGGTTCCCGCCCAACAAATTGTATAGCATTAAAACAATAATTTCTCGCCAACCATCCAATCAAATGCCTGCCCAATTTGCCACGAAGTATAGAATCATGATTGGCTGCATCTTGTTAACTCAAATCTAGCTAAACAATCCATCCCCTGACAATTTATGTCAAACTCTCTTCACGTCTCGTTTCCCGCCTCAACAACAACAGGAGGAGTCATCTCAATCTCCACCGGGAATGAAAGCTTGCTATGAATTTAACACTAAACCGTCACAATTAATAAGGAAGCAACTGAAAGAGCACAGTCTACAACAATCCTGCAGAAAAAAACAAATGGAATGTTTGAATGACATGTTCATCAAAGATCCCATGACAAAACATTCTTACTGCAAGGTATCTGTCAATCCGTGTTCACTTAGTGCTCTGGTGTTTCGGGTGATCAGTTCTTGGATAGCAATCCGCACATTATGCCGCTCTTGCACAAGCAGAGTACGGTATCTAAGAAGTGAGGGGTTCGGCACACCCGTCTGTATCGAGCACGGCGACCGTTCGCTGAACACAATGCTCGTGGCGAGTTTTTAATTTTATATTACATTGATAGTTTTATGTTTTTCTCGTGCCAAGCGGCTTTTCTGTGTTGTGTCGGCTCCCCATCACTTCTGGCTGAAGGACAGCCTGGGTGTTGTGTTTCGGGGAGCGGCGCAGTTTTCTTGGTCATGTAAGTAGACCTGGTTGTTGTCTGCTAGCGTTCCGCGGTGTTAGTGGACATGTGTAGTAAGATAGCTGGAGTTGCACTTTACTTAGATTACTGCTGTGCTCGCAGTGTAGTGGTGACCTGCGGTGTTGGCGTGCACGTGGGGATAAGTTGATGTTTTTGCAATGTCTGCTGTGTATGGTTCTTGCGGACATGTTGTATTGAATTATTATTTTGTTTTAAAATACGCATCTTCTTTAAATTTCACGCTAGTGTCTGCTTGTTTTTCAATCCTTAGACCTGGGGCAATCTGGGTCATAACAACGTCACACCAAGCACATACGCCTTACAGTTTGTCGACCCCTCCCTTGAGTTGCGGAGTAACCTCGAAAGCGTTCATGGAAACGACGTGCATTGCGCCATCCAAGGTGCACTGCACGAGCTTTTCATGGATTCGTTGGATAGCAGGTGCGCTGGTTACTGGAGAGCGATCTGCAAGGTTGTCAGGATACTTCTCTGGGACGATTGTTGCGCAGGCTTTTCAAATTGGTGGCACACTTTTCACCCTAACCTCATATGTCGTTCCTGGAGTCACAGGAGTCGCATGAATTTCCATCTTTGGAGAGGTAGGGGGTATCAAGTATTCAGGGAGAGACTGCACACTGAGCGACGAAGTGAAGAGTATTTCTACAGCTTCTTTCCCTTGCAAACTTCCTTCGCGTCTGGTGCCTCTGAAAATCTCTTTGACGGATATTTCTTGGTATTGGCACTATCGTCACTGTATGAACCGCGCATTGCGCCCCTTGCTTGCAGATGAACTCATCTATTTCAAGGTACTAGTTATACAGTCACATTCTACATAAATATGCCAATATTTCAAGATGTGCGTTCTTGAAAGTTCGCTCACCGCTTGCATGACGATAGTGGGCGGAATCTCATGGACCATGGTGTTCCTGTACTCGGCCATTCCAACAGTACGGTTATCAAACGGGAGCTCAGACAATGCACAACCTGCCTCGGTGGCGACGTGAGAGAGAGAGAGAGATAGAGAGAGAGAGAGAGAGAGAGAGAGAGAGAGAGAGAGAGAGAGAGAGAGAGAGAGAGAGAGAGAGAGAGAGAGATTGAAGAAAAGGGGTGTGATAAGAATTCGTGAAGTTTCGGGTGAGGATCATAGAACAACCGAAAAACAAACTGGAACGAGTAAGTGAGTGAGTGGGATGGGGTGGGTAGGGGTGGGGTGAGTAGGGGTGGGCTGGGGTGGGGTGGGATGGGGTGAGGTGGGGTGGGCTGGAGTGGAGTGGAGTGGAGTGGAGTGGAGTGAGCGGAGTGGAGTGGAGTGGAGTGGAGTGAGCGGAGTGGAGTGAGGGGAGTGGTGTGAGGGGAGTGAGTGAGGGGAGTGAGTGAGTGACTGAGTGAGTGACTGAGTGAGTGACTGAGTGAGTGACTGAGTGAGTGACTGAGTGAGTGACTGAATGAGTGAGTGACTGAGTGAGTGACTGAGTGAGTGAGTGACTGAGTGAGTGACTGAGTGAGTGACTGAGTGAGTGAGTGAGTGAGTGACTGAGTGAGTGAGTGAGTGACTGAGTGAGTGACTGAGTGAGTGAGTGAGTGAGTGAGTGAGTGACTGAGTGAGTGAGTGACTGAGTGAGTGGCTGAGTGAGTGAGTGACTGAGTGAGTGAGTGAGTGAGTGAGTGAGTGAGTGAGTGAGTGAGTGAGTGAGTGAGTGAGTGAGTGAGTGAGTGACTGAGTGAGTGACTGAGTGAGTGACTGAGTGAGTGAGTGAGTGAGTGAGTGACTGAGTGAGAGACTGAGTGAGTGACTGAGTGACTGAGTGACTGAGTGGCTGTGTGACTGAGTGACTGAGTGACTGTGACTGACTGAGTGACTGAGTGACTAAATGACTGACTGACTGAGTGAATGAGTGACTCTGTGACTGACTGAGTGACTGTGACTGACTGAGTGGCTGGGTGGGTGACAGACTGGGTGCGTGAGTGAGCGAGTGAGCGAGTGAGTCAGATGGTGAACGAGTAAGCGAGCGAGTGAATGAAATTGTGAAATAGAACGATTATTTGAGTGCGTGCGGAATGAAGAATGAAAGGATTGAGAAAGCGAATGGGCAAACAGCGAATTAATGGGTTAAGGTGTGTGTTCGGGGAGGGCGAAGATGGGTTGGGGACGAGGGTGGGAATGGGGCTAAAGTTGAGTAGATGACTGCCAGTAACAATAAAATGAGGATGTGAACTCGACAACCACTCAGTTTACTCAGAAATTTGCTCAATTGTTACATTTAGGACTGGTACACACAGTCTAAAGTGATCTGGGATATAATTTCTAATCATCATGTATATTCGGTACTTGTTCTTTTTGCATTTCTAAAAACAGATCAAAAGCGTCAAGTTCCTTGAACTGTCCAAACCGACACTTAACCGTTTCTGACATAATGTCTATCATCCATGCATTAGATTTCGCCGCAGAAGTTTTTTATGTATTTATTTTCAATCTGAACAACGGACACATTCCAGATGTATTTATGAAGTATATGGGTTGGATTTCATTTGAGAAATGATAATGTCAGGAGTCATGCATTCAGTTTCGTTGTCACGTGAACATTTAGACAGAGCAAAAATCAAGCCTCTTTCCAAGACTCCACGCGTTCATTTGGAGGAGATAGTAGTGTTTCACATAAACATGTTTTGTTTTTCTTTTAATGGAATCGCTATTCTCTCCCCAGATCGGTGTCAGTCCGGGATGTTCGGAGCACAGTGCCAGCTGCAGTGCCACTGTACAGAAACCTGCAATGACGTCACTGGCACCTGCAGTGGAGGCTGCTCTGATGGCTTCCAGGGACCCACCTGTCAGCAGCGTAGGTATCGTGTGTGTGCGTGCGTGCGTGTGTGTGTATGTGCGTATGTATGTGTGTATGTGCTTGTGTGTGTGTGTGTGTGTGTGGGTTATGTGTGTGTATCTGTGTGTGTGTGTGTGTGTGTGTGTGTGTTTGTTTCTCGTGTTCACGTGTGTGTGGGTGGGGGTGGGGGAATGGGGGTGGAGGGGGGGTGACTTAAGTGTGTAGTTGCGTACGCGTGAGAAAAATGTTGATTCGAGCAAATGTGCGCGAGTGTGTGGGTCTAGTTTGTGTATATGCATTTTTGTGACTACCAAGTGTTTTGGGGAGCTATGCGTACATGCCTGTTTGTAGTGAAAAAAAGGAGCAGAGAGAAGTCGAAAGGAGGGGGGGGGGAGGGGCAGGGGGGAGGGGGAGTGTGTGTGTGTGCGTTTGTGTGTGTGCAGGGGGGGGGGGGGATAAACGCGAAGGTGGGCGGTGCTTGGCGATTGTACGATTGTCTTTGTACGAGTCGTGTATATGAATGCGTGTGTGCGAACGCACATAGGATTTTATAATTCTGAATATACACGAACATCATTCAGGGCATCACTGACCCTCCCTCTCCCTTCCCCATCCTTCTTTCGTTTAGTTATCCTGGATATATCTGTCTTGTGCACGTGACAAATATATGTACATATTTCAAGCATAGACCGATCAGGAAACTTGTTTGTAAATTAAACATCAAATGCTGTTGTACTTGTCACTGATTCGGTGGTTTGAAAATGCGCAATGGTTTCAGAGAATGTCGCTCTTGGGAAGGAGACGCAGTCCAGTTCCGATTACGATGTAAACTGGAATTCAAGCAACGCAGTGGATGGTGACACCAGGAATAACCCAACAGTTATATTCAATAACAACTACGATTACTACTGCTACCACAGCGACGTCAATGCCAATAACAGCTGGTGGTACGTGGATCTCGGTGCTGTCTTCCCCATGAACAACATCACCATCTACTACAGACAGGAAAGTGAGTCTGGTTTACATCCTACTCCTGGAACTCAGTGTCTGCTCCTTTTCTCTCTCCTGCTCATTCGCTTCATCTTGTTGTGGCACCTACATATATATCCCCTTTTCTCCAGTTTCTCCTCCACGGGTCTGCCCAGTTTCTCTGGCACATGTGCCTGTTGCTGGTCCTCCTCTTCTGCATGTTCCTGTTTCTCTCGCTCTTTTTCCTCCTGTTCGCTGCTCCTGCTTTTACTGCTTTTTTCTCCGTACATTTCAACAGGAATCAGTTGTTCACATTTCCTAGTATAAGTATTCATCTGCAGCGTCTACTTCCCTCCCTTTCAACCTTTGCAAATCAAAACTTTAGTGTAAGGTTCGTTCCTTTCTGGCTGAAATATGGGCCTTCGTGCCTGCCTGAAAATCATTTTAAAAACTTGAGAAAGTTAAATCTACATGTTTCAAGCGTGTGCAGTACTGTATATATCAATGCGGAAGTTGATGTGATAACTTTGTTTTCATTTCAGCGAAACAATTATAAGAATTTTGAGAAATTGATCTGCAAGCGTCATATAGTCAGAAGAGTACGCGATTTGCAGGGGTAACTCTCAATACAGGATCAATACGGAGAAGACACAAAGAGACAGAACACAACCTAGTTATGTCACTTCGATGTGCAAATTTACGAAACTGAGACATTATGCCATTATCGTGTAGTTCAGTCATCTTGCCAGGCGTGATGTGCAACAAATGACCAGAATCATCAGACGCTCGTCGAAAATCGCAGGAGCAGAGTTTCCGCCCCTCGACACAATCCCT
>JAWQFJ010033622.1:25000-30000 GCA_034096865.1 Theodoxus fluviatilis
GAGAGAGACAGAGAGAGACAGAGAGACACAGAGAGAGACAGAGAGACAGAGAGAGATATAGAGAGAGACAGCGAGAGAGAGAGATAGAGAGAGAGAGACAGAAACAGAGTGAGAGAGCGAGCGAGAGAGAGAGAGAGAAAGAGAGAGAGAGACAGAGACAGAGAGACAGAGAGGTATTTTAAAGATGACATTAAAACTTCTCAGCTTGTGAGGAGTCCTCCCCATGACGTAGATAGCTACGTAGAGCTCTACAATGCAACTCTGAGCAGTCTACTTGACAGACATGCTCCAACAGAGAGAAAGTTAGTCTACTTACACCCTGGATGTCCATGGTACAATGAAGACGTACTCCTTGCTAAATGCGATAAAAGAGTGGCAGAACGACGTTGGAGGAAGTCACGCCTCAGAGTTCACAAGGAAATGTACAAGGCTGAGAGAAATAAATTCAAGGCAACCGTGCGCCGGGTCAAGCAAGCCTACTTCAGAGACCCAAGAGCTGCATCTCAATTAATGGGTAACGGGGATCATGTTTCACCTCTTCCTGAGAACCTACCAAAAGATCAGCTAGCAGAGAATGTTGCTGACTTTGTTCAAGAAAAGCTTGAACAGATCAGGTCTTCCATTATTGTTCGGCCAGATGACAAGGACTTTCCAGCTTAGTCCGCTGACATCCAGAATAATAATCAGCCCAACCTGAACAACTTCGAACCCTTCCAACCAGCTGAACTGCTTAATTAAGATCATAAACAGATGAAGCCAACAACATGCGACCTCGATCCCATACCAACAAGGGTCTTATTCAGCGGCCTTGACATACTGACTTCCACCATCACAGACAATGTCAACCTTTCTATGATGACCGGCAAGTTTCCATCCTGCCTGAAGACAGCTCTCGTGAAACCGTTGCTCAAGAAATCGGGACTCGATTCCAGTGTTCTGAGCAACTGCAGACCTGTTTCAAACCTGCCATTTCTGTCAAAGGTGATTGAGAGAGCAGTATCATCAAGGCTGTCTTCATATCTAAACAGAAATCACCTCCTGCCTCAACGCCAGTCCGCATACCGACCTGGCCACAGCACTGAGACAGCACTACTGCGGGTTGTTGCTTATCTTCTGAGGGCTGTAGACAAAGAAAATATTGTCATCATGATTCCTCTAGATCACTCTGTAGCCTTTGACACACTCAACCATAACACGCTACTGTTGAGACTTCAAAAATACTTCGGCATATCGGAAATAGCTCTTCAGTGGATTAGGACCTACATATCTGGCAGAACGCAGCAGGTGGTCACTGAAGGTTTAGGATCAAGGGCCTTCCCAATTACATCATGGGTTCCCCAAGGCTCAGTTCTTGGGCCAGTGCTCTTTCTCCTATGCACAGCCCCACTAAGCCGGATATTTGAAGACCATCACATGTCCTACCACCTTTATGCCGACGACACTCAACTATCAGCCGTATCCATCCCCGAACTCACCTGTGTTGAAAAATCCAAACGCGAATTAGAACTCTGTTCCATGAAAGTAAAATCTTGGATGGACAGAAATTCACTGAGAATGAACGAAGACAAGACGGAAAAGATTATTCTAGGAAGAGAGATTCACCTTAGAAATCTTCAGATAAACACAATCTGCAATTCTGGGACCCAGAGCAAAGTTTCTGATTTTGTAAAGTACTTAGGGGTTCGTATTGATACATATCTGACCATGGAAAAACAAATAAGTCACATAGTCTAAATTTCTCACTGGCAAATCAGGAGAATCCGAACAATTAGACGATTCATCCCTGAAAAGATAGCTGCAATGCTCATCATCTCCCTCGTCCTCTCCCAACTGGACAACTGCAACAGCTCTTTCTTTGGAATAACTAGGCAACAAATGCAGAAATTGCAATTAATCCAAAACGTGTGTGCTAGAATTGTCAAACTCTTACCTCCTCATGCACATATAACTCTAGTGCTTAACGACCTTCAGTGGCTTCCAATTAATTTTAGAATTGATTTCAAAATTCTGTGTTGTATACAGGTGTGAGAACGAATGTGCTCCACCATATCTGCGTGAGCTACTGACACCCTATATTCCAACAAGAATCATTCTTTCTTCATCTCAGGGATTGTTAGTGACACCAAAAATGAAACTAAAATCATATGCCACTACTCCTTCTCATATGCTGGACCACATTTGTGGGAAAACATTACCATTTTAATCAGGAAATGTGATTCCTACAAGTCCTTCAAAGGACTGTTGAAGACGCTCTTTTTTTACCAGACTATGACACTTTTTAATGCGCTTTGAGGGGTGGAGACCAGCGCCATACAAGTTCACATACATACATACATCCATACATACATACACATTTGTATATTTCGTAGACGGTCAGCTATTGTAGCGATATGGTCCGGGAGGCGAATACATGACATGCGTGAGTGCGAAAACGAGAATGTTTCACAGTTTTCTTTGTTTATTATATACTCGGGAAATATTCCTTCCCTCTTATGATAAATGATGTATGGTTGCTTCTACTGTGTGCATACAAACGTGTTTTTAATACTATGACATGTATCGAATGTATTTCATACAGGATGAACTATTACATCAGTGAATCCTTACATCCATCCATCCATCCATCCATCCATCCATCCATCCATCCATCCATCCATCCATCCATCCATCCATCCATCCATCCATCCATCCATCCATCCATCCATCCATCCATCCATCCATCCATCCATCCATCCATCCATCCATCCATCCATCCATCCATCCACCCACCCACCTACCCGCACGCACGCACGCACGCATACATACGTACACACACTCACAAACATACATACACTCACACACACACACACACACACACGCACGCACGCACGCACACACAAACACACACACGCGCGCACACACACACACACACACATACACACACACACACACACACACACACACACACACGCACAAAAACCTAACTAGTTCCATTGGAGCTACACGACTATCGCTGCCTCGCTGGCGAATATGGTCACATTGGCTGACTGCTGGTATTTCCTGCCGACAGACTGAGTGGGACCTCCAGCACCTCGATGACTTGTCCATCGTCCACTGTACTTCCCACAACACGACAATTCGTTCATCACTGGCAAAGAAAAGGGTATCCCTTGCATCACTTGCCGATGCAGAGCCAAAGAGTTGACAGGTGCACAATCTGAACTCGAGCCCAAACGGAACCTGCATCAGCTCAAAACGTTGCTGTCAGTATGGCGGCATGCTCAAGAAATGAGCCTGTTTGGCGTCATTGCACTTTTACGACGAACAATGCTATTACTGTTGTGTTCAGTTTGCAACTATTTGCCAGGAACACGGCAAAGTATGTTCTGTCCAGGACAAAGCAAGACTGCGCGTTGGAATAATTATCTTCGTCTAACAGAACCCACCATATGTATCGTATCTATTGTCCTCCGATTATGGTCCTTTGTTTGATTTGGTTTGCTTTGCTTTGGTTTTGGTTAGGTTTGGTTTGGTTTGGTTTTGTCCTAAATAGATGGCTATCCAGCATAACTTAAATTGGAGGTTTACTTCTTGTCATTTTGAGATTTTAAAAGAATTGATTTCTTTATAACAGTTCTTTTCAGTGGTAACGACCGTCTTAAAATCCGATAAGTCGTGCTAGTGGTGCAGACTAATGAACACAACGCCACATTGAATCAACGTTCAAATACAGAAACAAACACGCGTCATCCGGGCACTTTGATTCGTGTCATAAACGTTGTTGAAGCACTGCTTGACAAGTTTAAACCAAAATGTGACATTTTGAAAGCTTGAATAGACAGAAAAACCATTCCACGTGCATTCAGGCAAATATCATCTTGTGTCCCACACTCCTGCAAACGTGTTCTGCCTCTCACTCAAACGCCTGCACTGGATTCCGACTGAAACACGGGTCATACATCTGTATGCCAAGGCTTTCTCTGACGGGAACAGACCCTGTAATGACATGCGTAACTTTTCTGTCTTGCTGCCTGAAATGTTATCACTCTATGGCTGTTTACTAGCAACATGTAACTGATATTTATGTTGCTTTACAGTGTTTGCTGAGATGATTCCATAGTAAACCTTGCATCTTTCCATCTTCATGTTTCCACAAATGTACCACTGACAGATTTACACTTCGAAATCATTTATTAGATGTAAGACATGCTCAAGAAAAAGAACATGAAAACTCCAGACGTCATTCATCAGTTACAGAGGACAGAAAAATCGAAGGAATTATAACGTTAGTGTCTAACACGTGTTTTTTTGTGTCAGCGCTGTACCGCTTCACTGGGGCCAAGATCCTCATTGCCAACAGCACTGGTCCTGAATCACTCTGCACCACCATCTCCAACGTCACACAGTACCAGCAAGGCATTGCAAGACTGAGTTGTCCCCTGTCTGGACGAAGATTGGTTCTCAGAAAAGATGGACCCTGCGGGATATGTCAAGGCACCGACCCTATGTGTGCAACCTGCCTTTTAGAACCTTGCGAAGTTCAAGTATTCGGTAAGTCAATTGATTGCATTTTGGGAGTTGGATTTTTCGCGGAAACTTTGAACATACGTGTTTAACTGTTCTAGAACAAAAAACCTGCCTGATCTGAGACATGAGGTTTGGGACAAGCTGTGTGTTCTTTAGAGTTTATCCAGTTTTGATGCATTTGATTACAGTGCGTTTACAGTTATTCCATTGGAAGGTCATTTGACTGAATTTCTCCAGGCTGACAAACTTGTCATCAGTTGGACTATTTATCCGTCGTTTAGTCAGTCTTTATATTATTCGTAGTTTCTTTAATGAGTTTCTCTTGAAAGTTCTCTCAGCCAATTGGATCAGTCAATGCATCGGCCGTTCGTTGCTTGCCTGGTTGCTCAGCCGGTCTCACTCATTTGCTTGCCCCAGCATTCTTTTCTGACTTTTTTTCTTCGATTATGTGCAGTGGACGAGTCTACAAAAGCTAAAGGTGAATTTGTGTGAAT
>JAWQFJ010033622.1:32500-37500 GCA_034096865.1 Theodoxus fluviatilis
AGCTGCAGGATTTGGTACTTAATATTTACTGGCCTGGCGTTTCTGGTCGAGGCTGGAAAGACGCTCCACTTTAAAGACCTTGGTGCCTTTGTGGGTGAGCTGCCTTCACGTGCTACGGTCAGCAGTCAAGGCTTCCATCCGATGACAGAATGTTGCAGGACCGCAGTGTGTTCTTAATCGTATCCTTGTAGCGTCGGGTTGGACCACTTTGCCGACGTATGCTGTGAGTCAGTTCTGCACAAAGGAGTTGCTTTAGTAGACGGCTGTCGTCCATCCTCATGACATGGCCATTCCACCTCAGCTGGGTCATCATTATCAAGGCCTCTCTGCCCTGGCAGTTTGACACACGTTTCCACGCACGAACACATATGCACGCACGCACACACACACACACACACGTGCGCACACACATAAACACGCCTAGAAATGCACACGAACACTCGAGCGCATACAGAGACAATCTCGAAAATTGGCCGATCAAACGAAATCATGACGGAAATGGAAGCAGTCAAACTTGTTCTGAAAATAATAAGTTTAACAACGAATAAGAAGGAAAATTCACAACAAGTTTGTATTTAGCGTAAGTGCACAAACTAATTCCGTGAAAGATCCAGTGTTCATTTATATATTAGTAGTTGACGATTTCACTTTGGCAAGCACGTCCTTTTTCATTGTTTTCAGTTATCTCTATTTGACACAGTATTTTCTTCCCTCCCTGCCTCACCCCTCTTCCTCTCTATATGTGTGCGTGTGTGTGTGTGTGTGTGGCGGGTGGGGGTGGGGTTGCGCTGTCATGCAGTTGTTTTATTCCATCAGTGTACAATTCACTAATATCCAGTAGCCAAATTTCCTGTAACAGTCAATAGTGTTTAAACAATCCATGGACTGCATGTAAATTGTACTTTGAGAGATATTGCAAGCATTCGACATTTTTTTCCCAGTGTGCACCAATGGGACCTACGGCCAGGACTGTAGTGGTCAGTGTGGTCACTGCTCGGACGGTGCCAACTGTCATCACGTGACTGGCTCCTGTCTCAGTGGAAGCTGCCAGCCTGGGTACAGGGGAGACACGTGTAATCAAAGTAAGGAGAACAGACTTTCAAAACTTCATAGTTTCAGGCTCAAATGCAAGTTTGATCATTTGATTTATTGAAGGCGACATGATACAATGCTCTGCATCTTATTTAAAAAAGCGATTGAAACTTTTTATAAATTGAAATGTACATGTAGCATCCCTTGCCATGTTTTGTAGAGACTTGAAAGTTCAACAGAATGTATCGTGGTTGGCCTGGCCATTTGATCAAGCATCTGTCATACATTTAGCAGTTTTACAACTCCTTTTTATAACTAACTGATCGATTTGTGCAGTATTTGTTGTCTGTCTACTTTTACACTTGCTTTAAAAGCATCATATGTAGCTGTCGGAATGATGCACACGCGTCGAATGCAAGTTTGATCTATGGGTATATTTCCTACGCATCTTCAGCTTGTAGAGATGTAGGTGAGTGCATGTGTTCACATCGTATGTGAGTGCCCTGTTTTTATTACGATGTTTTCGACGTTTTTCATCCCCATGTGAAAGGCCCTGCCTGCATGCGACGTGAGCAACTGGCACAACGCCTGCCTACACGCACCCTGGCGATTGTCATCCCTTGTTTCTATCACGTTATGTGAATTATGTAGTTCAGGTTTTACAGTTATATACATTTAGTATTGCTGGTATTATGTTTATGTTAATATAATCACAGCATAATCTTAAAGATTTTGAATCTACTCCGGCAGCCATCTGAGAATCCTGAGTTAATAGCAGTATGGAGTCATGAAAATTAATCGACAGACAACTGTGAAATGTTTTCTATAATTCGGTTTTTTCCCCATTTGTTCTCGTATTTTTCTCAACAAATGTGCATTATATCTTATATCTATAGACTGCACCAGCGGAACCTACGGCCAGAACTGCAGTGGTCAGTGTGGTCACTGCTCGGACGGTGCCAACTGTCACCACGTGACTGGCTCCTGTCTCAGTGGAAGCTGCCAGCCTGGATACAGGGGAGACAGATGTGAAGAGAGTGAGTGATGTGGGAATTGCATCTGAAGTCTCGATCAGATTATCAAGAAATTTACATATTTAATCCATCCCTTTTGTTCAATATGTTACAGTACGGTGCTTAACCTCTGTGCTCTAGATAAGTACATCAGAAATACAGCAACCATTTAAAAACGGGAAGAATACACTGCTACCTGAAAGAATCAGGATGTATGTGAATTAGAATTTTACAGTCACGGTTTAAAAACATGTTTCAGTTGTAGTTTTGTTCCAGTAAGGATATGTATTTAATGAATGAACGTTCTGCAATGATTTTAAAGCAAATTGTTTGGTGGGAAGAAGAAAACCTTAAAGTAAGTTGTAATAGTTTTGCATACGTTTTAACGTACCCATTTACTGAAACGAACATTTTCATGCCCGGGAATGCGAACAAAACGGCTAATGGATGAACCAAAGGTTGAAAAAGGAAAACGTAGCATAACGAGAAATGCCGAAATAGAGCATTGCTAACTTAACAGTATAGTGGCTCCAATCTCTCTCATCCCACCACATCTTACTCCGGCCCTAATGAAAACATATCCACATCCTACTGACAGGGAAAGGCTCCTCTCGGGTAAAAATGTTTGATTCTAAATCGCTAGTGTTTGAGGGATTATTGAAAACATTTTTTCTGTGAGTTGAAAATATTTTATCGAAGATAAAAACCTGAGGTTCAAACACATTCTCCATAATAATTTTGAAAAGCGCCAGAACGAAGATGATTTGTACAAGCTTCCATAAGGATTTGGATAGAGATAATGTGTAGGTATGAGTATGTGCACCCACTTTGGTGTTGGCAGGTTAGAGTGTACCGCTCTTTGTTTACCATATTGCAATCAAACATCTTCCCATCTGAGAGGTACTTTAATAGATGAAATGTACTGTAATTAATGCATTTTCTCTTGGCTGTAAATACTATGCCCGGCGTCGTAGAACGGCCTGCAACAGTTTCATGCGATTCGATTGTGTTATTGACATCATGGAAACTTTGCACATTTCATACAAAATTATGATAGGAATTATATATATCGACCCACCAAGGCAACCATGACCACTACAAAGTTACAGTAGCAGTTACAGTTAGGTAGGCATTACATTCATTGATTAAACACAATCGAAATGTGAACTACCAAACCGTATATTCAAAGAATTGGTTATTCATTTCAAAACATTCTCGAGAGAACTTATGTTTCTTTGCAGGAA
Organism: Theodoxus fluviatilis; assembly: GCA_034096865.1. Taxonomy (NCBI): domain Eukaryota; kingdom Metazoa; phylum Mollusca; class Gastropoda; order Cycloneritida; family Neritidae; genus Theodoxus; species Theodoxus fluviatilis. The sequence continues at coordinate 35,790 of JAWQFJ010033622.1, forward strand.
TAAGTTTATGTCTGCTCTAGTTTGACATTAATGGGCTAATACATTTTACCCATCTGTTCACCAGAGTGCGGCAATGGAGCCTATGGCCAGAACTGCAGTGGTCAGTGTGGACACTGCTCAAACGGTGCCAACTGTCACCACGTGACTGGCTCCTGTCTTGGTGGACGCTGCCAGCCTGGATACAGGGGAGACAGGTGTGATGAAAGTAAGGACATATATCATTCATGTTGCCCTACACTTGATTTGTGTTATGATCATCAATGAGTGTCCACCGAATAATAATATTCACTTAAGAAACTTAGGCCGAGCTTGCTATACAAATAATGAAGTTGTCGGTGAACAGTACCATTATTTATGTGGCTCATTGGATACAAGTGAAATACTCAAGCCCTTTTGACTGGTTGCAACAGCCGTCGAGAAGCAATGCGATAAAATACAAGCACTGTGATTTGATAACAATGAAAATATACAGCTGTTCTGCTTATATGTCTACTTTAACTCAGTCATGTGTGCCTAATGGAAAACATTATAATCCCCTTGTTTTCGAAAACGGAGGTCTTGCTCATAGCAGCAGACCTGCTTGAGGTTCTAGCTGCGTTACACAGATGTCTGAGAGGAAGGCATGGCAGCGGGTGATGTCACCCTGACAGCCTCTATGAACATAACGATTGATCTGAAAATATGGAGGAAAGGTGTCACGTGACGTGACTAACCTATCTGTCAAGCAAGAAGTCCAGGGAACGATCCTTGGACCCATGCCGTGTGCTGCTCTGCAGCAACTACGGGTGATAAAACCATAAATGAAAATTGAGTTGAAAAGTTTTTATTTAATAAAGGATAGTATTACTATTATCACTGTTCTTTGTTCGCAGCAACTGTAATATAATCTCTGTAAATCTACACTTGAATGGTCGAGTGCAGCTACGTATTTACACATTATCAGCAACAAGTCATGACATACATTTTAAACGTTTAAGTCGTAAATAAACACGAACTCTTTCGATCGCAGAAGCACACAGGTAGTCACTTTAGTTTGTGGAAACTGTGTTTACCGTTTATTAGCTTGTTTTCATTTTCCGTTCGTCTGAAAAACTCATTAATTACATGTATTTTGAGCTTTGATCTATGTGCGTTATCCACCGTTCTTGTTTTTCACTTCAACATGCAGCAATAACATTACAGTAAAAATCATATAGAGACTGCACTTCACACGACGGTCTCATTTCATCTGAAGAATGCCTGAATGGAACCTACGGCCAGGATTGCAGTGGTCAGTGTGGTCACTGCTCGGACGGTGCCAGCTGTCACCACGTGACTGGCTCCTGTCTCAGTGGAAGCTGCCAGCCTGGATACAGGGGAGATAAATGCGATCGAGGTAACAGTAGTATAGCAGTGTCGACTGGAAACCCACTGCACCAGGGGCAAAGTTGTTATCGATTTTATCCACTCACCCGATGATGAGTGGAGTATTTCGACAACATGAAGAAGCATCCCGATAATTTGCTAACACTCGCAGTGGGACATTAATTGCGTAAACCGTTCTACAGTTCGAAAATGTATGTTTGGATAGGTAAAGTTGTCGCTGCTAATGATATGTAAACTTATAATGCAATTAACTAGCTAGGGGTAATTTAACGTTTTGTATTTTCCCTTGAACTTTTCAATGTAATCAGCAGTAAGAGAAAACCCCACATAAATTCAGATTACATAA